>WHYT01017482.1:307776-321617 GCA_009806455.1 Tetrax tetrax | reverse complement strand
AAAAAAAACCAATAAAAAAAAAAAAAAAAAAAAAAAAAGCTATGACCTCTTTTCTCTGTTCTGGCAGAGTAGCGATCTCAGCATAAATTACAACTAGGGAAAGCATTTTGCTTCTCTGAACTTGTGCCAGGATGACAAAACACGGTGGGGGGGAGCTGGGGAGGACAAAAAGTACTGCTTCTCAACACCTTTTATGAACAGGTTTTTGTGTGCTCTCAGAATTTCTGAGCCCTCATGGGGGAGGGATGCCGCAAGGCCCACTGACCTGGATTAGCCTGCTGAAGTTCAATAGCATGATCCTCTACACTTCGTGGTAAAATAAGATCATATTACAGCAGTTCTAAAACAGATATACACACTGTCTAACATCTAGATACTATTTTGACAACCTAAGACTGTAAACCACTAAACTCAGGAGAAATAGTTCAGAGTATTGACCTAAAACACAGACTTTAAATGCCTCTTCAGTTCTTTTTGTAAAATAACTCAAAGTTCACACCTCCAAATTATACCTTACTTGTAAAGGAATATAAAACATAAATTAAAACATATCAAGTCTCTAATTCTTACTTGATCAGCAACAATAAACTTAAGAAACAATTCTCCTTTTCAAAAGTTCCTTCATGCTTTTGACAGGCAGATGTTCTAAAGTTCATTTTATTTTTATGAAGGATGACAGAAGAAAAATTTAAAACAATTTTCCTCATTTTATGAAACATTTATTCAAAGTATCAAAATTGAAGTGATTCTCTGTATTTTCTCCAACATTAATTACCAAGTTACAAAAACTAGGATGGTGCAAAAGGCATCTGTTAGCTACATTTCTGACAGATAATACAAAATAAAAAGTTACCTAGAATCTTGAACAAAAGCCACCTGTAATAGTTCTATAAATAAACTGCAAGGGTCTTTGTAATACTGTTTAAGGATTTGTATGTCACAGCTATGTGACCCAAAAATGATAACAGAAACCAAGGAATACAAATAAAATCTTCATAAGCTATTTCTAGAATAAGTATCTATGTACACCAATAAACCATACTATATATAAGTGCTAAAAGTAAATACAAGAGAGTTATTTCTTTCTAAAAACTCCAAACACATACATCTCTTCTTATAAACAACTTTTTTTCAATTTTTAAGAAATAACTGGAGGGTGAGCTTAAAGGCCAGGTCTTGCCCCAAACACCTTGGTCAGCTGCGAGAAATTTGTTAAGATACCTGGCATTTAGATTACCATTTTGTAAAATAGTTTTATTTTACTCTTCAGCAACAAACACTAAATAAAAATATATAACAAAACTAATGTGACATTCAGCTTAATCTCTTCAACACATGCAATTCTCACTCCCCCTTCCACAGTAGTGCCAATTCTTTTCATTCCTCTTACACTGCAAAATTCTGTCCCACTACTAGAGTGACAGCAAGTCCATCTGTCCTCCTGTCCTTAAGAAAAGGGAGCAAGCTGGCTGGCACAGAGCAGAGGACAGCAGACTGGCAGCTGACCTGTGGCTCAACAGAAACAAACAGCTTCCCTAGCAAATGGAGCTACACAGATGCAGATTCTGGAGCTGAAGAGACAATACTTCTCCCAGAGATCTTCAAGTGCTTCTGGATGAGGGGAAAAGAAAAGGGGCACAACAGATGTCTCCAAAGTTTGTACATGCCAGCACCTGAACCAGGCAATATCATGCACCACAACTGCAAAACAAACCACTGAAGTGAAGCTTCTTCTGATACACTATTTTTAAACATGGACAATTTTAGACAATGAATTGCTGCTCTGCAGTAATAAACAGCCATGAACTTCAACCGGCTTCAGTATCAAAATGAGTATTTTAGAGAGCCATATATGAAGATGTGAACACACAAACCACTTTTCCACTGCCATCATAGGTAAGATTACCATCAGCAAAGGTCAGGACAGATGGCTAATTGAACTAGCCATTTGAACCCTCCTTTCATGATTCACTTAAACTTATCTACCAGACCATGAAATCAAAAAGAAAAATCACCTATTAAACCTTTATGCCCTGCAGAAAATTCAAGCTTCAGAAACTAGGCAATTTCTTTTTAGTGTCTGCAATTGAAAAGGAATATTCTGAAGACATAGTAACATTTAATTGTATAACTACATTCGTTCCAAGTCAGTTTATCATTTCTTCAAGCAGCATGAAAGGTGCAAATTGACTCTTCAAGTTATGAGTCTAATTAAATCTGAAAGTAATTATAGTAAATGTTTAACTTCAATCACAGTTACCACTTATCCAACTTATTCCACTAACCTAACAGATGCATCTGTCAGCAAGCACACATTGGATCCAATTACTTCCAGATTCTACAAAAGTAGTGATCAATATAGAACACGTAATGCTTCAGTGAGAATGACCAAAACCAGCTGTAATACCTGGTTGTTTGCCCCACACCCAACTCTCAACAATCGATTTGGCCCTGTAAGTGGGCAGTGGAGTCTCTTCTTCATCTTTCTTTTCTCTGTCGTTTTGCTCTTCTTTCTTCGATGCAATTTGGCATTCAGTGCTATCATCTAAAGAAAAAAAAAAAAGGGGGAAAGGAAAAAAAAGTTAAGCTACTTCCCGCTTTAATTCAGTTCTAGATTAGAAATGTAAAGGTGAAATGCCTAGCCCACAAGTTTGCAGCAATATTGTCTATCATTAAGATTACAGGGTTGGGGAGAAGCAGTATTACACCATGTTAACTGTCACAGGTGCTAGGTCTCATGTTACATTTCATAAGACAGTGACCTTAGAATCCAGAAATCACTGCTGTAACCTAGGGAGGATGAACATTTAAAATCAACACCATCATGTAAGACTTGCAAAGGATTTGCAACACACAGTATAGCAAAGGATGTGCCTTAAGTCAGATTTTGCTCCCAACTATCCATATTTCTGTAGTATTTACTTGTTTTCGTATTCCATTTCCAACACAGAAAAAAATATAGCGACTGTATTAATTTCAAAATCAAGGAGAGCTATATATTGGCATTTACACTAATTTTACACAGCAGTATCTCAGTATCTGTAACACATTTAGCATCTTAGTAATTACCAGCAAGTAATGAAAACACCACCACCACTTTCTGCCCGAGTAACAAAACAGCATTTGCAATCCTTTTGAGATTACTTTCATAAAGACAGAACACAGACATTAGTCACTCATCTCTGTAATCAAAGGCTGCATGGAAGTCCTAATTTTCTAAATATAGCAGAACTAGACAGCTGAAAGTCTCTCCTTATTCATACTGGGGATATGGATTTCCATATCCATACCTCCAGTCAGTTCAATGCACAACATGGCACACTGACAACTGCTTTCGTGACTCTGACCTTCTTTTCTAAAAATGTCCCTCAAAATTTCTCAAGTTCATCATTTGGAATTTACCCATGAAGAGTTTAGTTCCAGGTATTTTCACCAGATGTTCTAAAATGACTGCTCCTCCATTTTTATCTGTGAACCCAATATACAGAAGCTCCCCCCCAAAAAGCCCCTGCCACAAGTCAAACAAGCACTAGAATCTTGTCTTTTTTCCTATCTCACTCCCCACACCCAAAACATCTACATTTATACCAGAATGTTTCAGAAGACAATAATAAGCAAGAGGTTTACAGCTGCAGCCAGACACAGCACATCTGATTGCAGCCTGCCTCAGACTCACCATGACCCTACTTGGAGATCAAAGGCTCTCATTACCTCAGAACATACAAGACACACCTATCACAATGCACAAAAACGTTTAGCTATTTTTTCCATCTGGCCTGAAAAGAAGTGAATGCCTAATCAGGTTGTAACTGAATCTGTGATTGTCTCTGTTAAAAATTTGTTAGGCTGTAGACAACAGCACCTCCCAAAATAAACCTTTTTAAGGAGCCTTTTGTAATAAAAGTTTTAAATTAAAGCCAATCTATTACACATGTTAGTGCTCAAGAGATGGTGGATGAAGACTGAAGGAGAACAGGAAAAAAGAGAGACAACTGCAGCATGCATGGTACAGCTGTGATTGTGGGCTAAGGAAGGGATAGCAAAGGTCGCCTGATATCCCACTTGGAAGTGGAAATCATAGAGAATATAACCATTTCTCTCAAACACCAAGGAACAGCCAAAATGTGACTGAATCTAGCTGTTTGTATTCCAAGGCATAAGCAAATAATATTAAAGGCACAGATTCCATTATAGAGTTAAACCAGTGACTAAGGACTCTTGTTCAGCCCCAGTAGATCAGAATATTCAATAACACCATCATCTCACTGTTTCTCCACTCACTCACACATCTAGAGACACATTCTGCAGGGTCTGGGATTTTAGTTAGTGGGTAGAAGGGTGTTGTGTCAAGACACTATGTTTTATGAGTGGCTGTAAGAGAACTTGTTATGCTTTTTAACAGATTCTTGGCAAAGGATGACAACAAAGGTCTATGAACTTAGTCATTTGGCCCAGCTCCTCACTGCACAGAGAGAAGGTCCCAATCCAGGCTGGAACTTAAGCTTTGTATCGTACAAAAACAACCCTGACACACAAATCCACAAGAGAAGAGGTGGGAAGGAGCTGAGCTAAAAATCACTTTAAAAGCCTGTGTAAAATTGTTCCACAGAGACTTTTCACTATACTTGCAAAAAAACACTTGCACCATAAGGGACAAATGTTGTATCAGTCTAGATCAAAAGCAGCAACACAAACATCATAATTATGGAGGCTCAGTTATGCTTGAAGAAAGAAATTTTTAAAAAAGGAACCTCAAAGATTTTTCAGAAAGTGGGACAGGGAGGAAGAAATCTTGAGTGAAGCCAGCACAGGCCAAAATAACAAGTCAAAATAACGCACACAAAAACATGCTGCAGTGTGACAACCTGTTTTAACTTCCTTTTTCCCAGACTGAAGAGTGAATACTGTGGTGAGGGAAAACAATCATACAACATTTCCCTGAAAGAACTTTCTCTTAACTATGTTTTGGTTTACAACCTTAGGCCTGCAAGCTGATGCAGCTACGCCTAGCCAGTCAAAACTGAGCAACTGAAGTTACCATTCTCAACTAGAAGTTAGCTCCCAACCAAAGCACAGTAAATCACCATGCATGCTCTTATCTTGCACGGCAATAGCCTAATCCAGTAAAACCAGAGGATAAAAAGGAAGCAGCTAAAGGTGAAACTTAAATTTCATATTCAATGAAGAAAATAAATGACACTCCATAGTCACCTCTGGCACCTGTTACAGTATGACCTTATGCCGCTCTCAAATGCCAATGAACTGATACAGTCAGGAATCCCCCAGTAAAGAGGAAAAGCCTTGCAACAGTTTCACAACAGTTGTTGCCATTCACAAAGCAAAAAGTAACATTGTCCTTTAGCCGAGGGCTGTATTTTACAACCACTCTAAAACTGTATTGGGTAGTCCCACAGGCAAGAAATATTTCAGCTGCAATACAAGGTAACAGTTCTTCATATATAAACTTCAACTGATAGTTATTTGTGAAGGAAGGATGCATGCCTAATCATTTGCAAATTATGTTCGCACAGCTTCCCAGGTAGAAGATTCTGATCTTCTAATCCTAACGAGAAATAAAGTTTATTTTCTTTCCCGGTATACTACTTTTTAAAAAACTCATTCTTTAAATTATCTGTTGAATATGCAATAAAGCGTTTTACACTTATGAAGTCAAACCGCTCAACAGAGCGACTATAGACTTTCCTCTGTCCTGCAAAAGAGAGGAAGATAATCCACAGCTGAGTACTTACACGCTTGAGCCACTCTGTACAGCCAATATAGCTGGGTTGGGGGAGGCAGAAAAGAGGGAGAAAAAAGAGGCACTTCTTACTTCTACAGAGTTCTTTCATAGACAAGAAAGGAGGCTCAAAGCAGAAGGGAGCCTATCTGCCTGCTCGCTAACTACAGTCACATATATACTTGGTCTGAACGGTAGCACGCATAACCAATTCCCACATACAGTTGTTCTTATCATCAAGATTTGGTTTCTGCCAGTCTCTCTGTAATCACTTGCAGCACTTGGACTTTATTTTTGCAGGTGCAACACTGAATGAGGTTTGTGGATTCAACAGCACGAGGCTGACAAAGGTCCAACTTTCAGGAAAAGGAGAACAGCAGAGAAGAGGAAGCCCACAGTGTTTACCAAAGGCAGAACAGAGGCAGGAAGCTGATTATTTTCTACTTTTCCTCTGGAACTTAAAACTGACAAAAAACAGAGACCTGCATTGTGCACAGCTGAGTCATCTGTCTTAAAAATGTACAGTAATAGTTTTCTAACTTAAAAAGTTAGTAGGAATAACATTCTTTCACTTTTTATTATTTTCAGTATACAGCTTCTAGTATATAAGATATTAATCTGATCCAAATTTCCAGAGGGTAGCCTGGTTATTTTTTAAGTACATGCCATGCTCCAAGTGCACCTGTATTTGGACATCACTACTGTCACAGCTGTGTCCTCAGATGATACTTGGAAACATGCAAATACATTCTGCTGAACGCATTTATCAAACATGTTTTTCTGAAAGCGCCATGAAAAAAAAAACAAAGGGGTTATTCCCAACCAAAGGTTCTTGCTAACAGTGTAGAAAAAACCCACACTATTTGCATATTCTTTCTAGAGATTCAAGGAATACTTTTTGCTATCAACAGCACATTGTTCCAGTCTACTGTGACTGCTAATATCCCCTGAAAGAATGAAGTGCCTCTTCTGAGCAGCCCACTCAGCACCAAGAGAGCTACAGCATTAGTGAAGAAAAAGGGGTCCCAATGGATAAGCGTAAATCAAAACTTAAAACAGTCTGAATAAAAAGGACTACTTAGAGCCGCCCCTCTTCTTTATCTCCAAGTTAGTCAACATAGTAGCAGAATCTGAATAAATATACTGCTTTTAATATAAAAGCACTAGGTCTTACATAACTCTCATTACTGGTATGTACTTTTACTTCGCCTCTTGAACTACATTTGTAGAACATTTATGCAAAAAAAAAAAAAGTAACTACCAACTAAACAGACTGAAATACACTACATTTTAATTTCATGAAACTCAATTTGAGTTGCAAGTTCAGAGATGTAAACTGACCACCAATTTTTTCTGGTTCCAAGACTCACCCCTGCCTAACAGAATCAAATATACAATCTGATCAACACTGACCAAAAATAGCCTTGATCAGTTTTTTCTTTTCAAAGCTCAAATTTTGTAAGCAAGATGATTTTATTTTACCAATCCTGTAGGCCAGCACAATGGCATTTAGGAAGGCTAATTTCACCAAAATAGAATCCATACATTAATTCTAAGAGTTAAGAGCCTGGAAACACTCAAGGCTAGGTTGGATGGGGCTCTGAGCAACCTGATCGAGTTGAAGATGTCCTGCAGGAGGGTTGGACTAGATGGCCTTTAAAGGTCCTTTCCAACTCCAACTATTTTATGATTCTATGATTCTGTTCATTATTTATAGCTATCCTACCATATGCATGCATTCAGTGTACATGGACAGGTTTTGGCATGGGCGGGGGAGCGCACCTGCCAGGTGACCTCTGTGAGGAGAGGCTGTGGCTGCCCCAAGTCGGACACAGCAGCCTCAACAAACCCACCACAGGGCACAGCTCAGCCCCTCAGCCAAGATGGTGGCACCTCATGTGTAAAAAAGGGCAAAGTGATGGACAGGCAGAGGAGGAGAGAGGCGGGGAAAAAAGTGAGGAACAGCATATTAATGCCAAGGTCATAGAATTAGAGGGGGGAGGTGCTCCATGTGCCAGATCAAATACTCCTCTGCAGCCCATGGAAGAGACTGTGGTGAAGCAAGTACTTCCCGGAGGAGGAGGAGCACAGCGGGGCAGGTATTCTGCAGCCCATGGAGAAGACCATGCTGGAGCAGTTCATGAAGAACTCCACCCCATGGGAGGGATTCCATGCTGGATGAGGGGTGTGAGGAGGAAGGATTGACCACAACACTTTATACTTTTTCAATCTTTCCAAGTCACATGTATGTACATACATCCTATATTAAAAAAAAAAAAAAAGTCATATCATTCAGAATAGGTGTCCCAAGCATAAATGAACATGGGAAATCACAGATGGTTGACTTGCTTAGCTCTTCTGTTTTTTTTTTACTTTATACTGCTGTCTACATTTTGGACCAGAACTGACAGTTTGCATTTTCCTAGTTGGTGTTTCAACAATTCCCCCAAAAACAAAAACCAGTTATATTATGACAACTCTCTATAAGCTTTCTCAGAATCACTGGAAGCACGGCAGCACCATAATTAATAAAAAGCTCAATTCTCTGTGGCTACTTAGCTATAAAGATATTGGAAGAATAGTTTTCTGTTAAAGACCAGAACAGGTACAATCCTAAAAACAATGTGTAAGTATCTGGCACAAAAAGAGGAAATTGCATTAATTTCCTTTGTAAAGTAGGTATTTACTTTAATATATTGTCTTTATACAGATGTTTGTTATCTTTTTGCTACATGACAGCAGAATACATTAACATGTTACATGACTGTCACAACACCTCTATCAGCTGTCAGTGAATGGGAAAGCGTTTCACATGGCTCATTTAGGGGAAAAAGCTGCACCAAGTTTATGATGTCTTTTAGTAACATACACAAAAATAGTCATTCCTAAGGAAAAGTATTACACTGCCTTCACTCATTTCATAAGCAGCTGCTGTAGTAGCCCTCTAGATAAGATCAGCTGTATTTTTGTCCAATTTCAACAACAACACTCAGTAGGGCCAGCATCAGAAGAAGGACAAAAAAGTTTTCTAGCTCTGCAACAGTTAGGAGCATAATTCTAGATGGCACACAGCCATCCAGAACCTAGGAAGGTTATATTCTTGATAAACATAGCATATAATTCACTTTCCTCTCAAACTAAATTATTTTAGCTTCTTTCTTGTAGAAATAACTTCCTCTAGTCAAAAAGGCTTTTTTTAATCCTCTCCTCCATCCCCATTTTAAAGGCGACAAATCATAGGTACAAAAGAAAATTCTCTCCATAAGGAATTAAACATTACTGGTTTGAAATACCACGTCTATCCTACAGTACAGTACAGAAAGCAACAGAAGCTGAAAAAATAGTTCACTGCTACCAAAGGCAGTATTTCCATCCTTCTCCTAGATAGAGCCTCATTGGTTTGGGGTCACATGAATTACTGACAAAACCTATCTGACCATTTCGTGAGCCTATTTCAGACAGATTAGGAAACAGAAACCTTTTTCTTTTTTGATCAATTTAGTTTTCTGTTCAATGAAGAGTCAAAAGAGCACCACCAGCAGCAGAAGGAAAAAAAGCAAGAGCAGAATCACTCCATTTTGGCAAAACTCATCACAAAACAAAATCTACCTCCACCAAAATAATTTCTCTAAATAGACACATTGATCTGCCATCTGTAGGATTAGCAGTGTTTGAACTGGTTGCAAGTACTCTAGGAAAGAAAAAAAAAAAAAAACAAAGCACTATGTTCTCAGTCAGATTGTGTACAGTTTTTTAGCTGACCTTTCAGTCACTTTCTGAAGATGGTAAACAAAATTAGAAATAGTAATATCAGCTTTATCCCATTCCATAGTCCACTTCCTTTAAACAAAGACTTCAGCTGTAAACACACCAAGCATACCAAACAAAAGGACATAGCCAAGCCTCTATAATAATAACATGCCTAGTTATGAAGTTTAATTTCAAAAGGCTGGAACAAATTTAAGCCTTCATTTGAAGGCTTAAAACATTACATTTCTGTACACTTCTAAGAAATCAGTTTCAATTGTATTTAATTCAAAACATGAACACCTGCAAATTGTATAGACAGGTGATGATACACCAAAATTTTTTGACAGTATGAAATCTGAATTCCTTTTTCATCACAAAGATGGAAAAAAAAAAAAGTGAATAAAAAAAACTCCCACAAAACCTTAAAATCCATACCTTTTCTTGGAGGTAGTTCACCACTTTGTGTTAACTCTGTTCCAGGATATACAATCTCTCCATCTTTTACCATTTCATTCCACAAGCCACATAGTCCATCTCTTGTAAAAGCGAGCTGTTAAAAACAAAGCGTTATAGTTACACACAACAATTTTCTCTCAAGTCAACTCAAGCTAACATTTCAAATACATGAGATTTTATATGTGCCCCAGAAGAAAGAAAACACACGTATCACTTCACTAGTATATTCGTTGTGTGTGTGTAAGATAGGGATTTAAATGATCTTCAGAATCTCCGATTCTCTAGCTGTGCTATTTTCAGACTAAAAGCTCAAAACAGTAACTTCTACATACGCTCAAATACAGCAAGATGAAGTTTTTTTTCGGTGGAAAATTCTCATCAAAAGCATAGATCTGGTCACCTCAAAACTATCCATACATTCAAGATGACACCATGCAATAACCCGGGGGGCACGGAGTGGGGTGTCCGTTTTGCCTTCAAGAAAAACTACCCAAAGTCAAGTTGCATAAGGTCACAAAATGGGGAAGCGTGAAGAAAGTCACTACAGTCCCTTCTCCAAACCAGCAACTGAAAAGCTGAGCACTCAACTACAACACATGACACCAAGACACAGATTCATAAACTTATTTAACCAGTTCAAACGGGTCCTGCTGTGCAAAGCATCTTTCACAGTCCTCCCTCTTCCTTCCAGCTGCTACAATGCCGCCTCTCACGTGCAGACTAATAGGTGTGTGATCATGTGCTGAACCACATTATGGAATCACTCAAGACTAAAACCAGTTGCATCTGGGGGAAGAGCAAGGGGCAGCCTCAGCCCAGGTCAGGTCAGGTCAGGTCAGTTCCCAGAACGCTACGCGTGCAACAGAAGAAATACTCGCGATGGAACAAATGGCAGAGCCATGCTAGCTGGAAACATTCATGAAAGCACCAGCTGTTAACATAAGCATCCTAATGATTTATCAGTTTGGATCTCCCCTGAAGAATCTCAAGGAACACAATTTGCTTTCTACTAGTGGTGTTCTCTGCTTTGTAAAATGCTGCAAAACAGGTGTCAACACCTCAAGTGAACTTCATAACAACTAGGCTATAATTGGCAACCATATAGTATAAGGGAGGACGGGAGTACATGAAATTAAAAAAAAAAAAAAAAAAAAAAAAAAAAAAAAAAAAAAAAACCACAACAAAAAAACACCACCAAACAACAACCCACCAAATTGAACATACTCAATGGTTTCTTAACACTTATTTCACTAGCTCTCGTAGGGAACATCACAGGCCTCTAACTAGTAAATTAAGAACCAAAAAAATGCTAATATCAAACTGCAAAGTTTCAAGGACTTCAGCTGAGTCACAAGCTTTAGTTAAGGCAAATATAGATGTTAAGGTGTGGAGAGATTTCAAACCTAGAAAAACACATTTCCAATAGAATCTGTCAAGAATCTACTGTTACAATAAGCACACGCTCCTGTCAGCAGCAGAACTAAGGTGCTCTATTTTTCTAGAGATTTTTATATTTTTCCTCCTCTTTCCGCTTCCACTACGTGGTATTTCCACTGGACAAAAAGCAGACCTAGTTGGCCTGGTTTAACAGGCATTTAATGGTCCTGGCAAGCCATTGCCACAGAATGAGTGGATTCAAAAGTCCGATAGAAAGACAAAATCACAATAACATACCCGTAATTTCCTTCAGAAAAAAAGCTAAATATGCTCCCAAAATTATTTTAGAATATAATTCCTAAAGGACATTTAGCTTTTAGCTTCCTACTTTCTACTCCCCTAATCAAAAGATGAGCATCAGCAGACCTCATCTTGTTAGTTTTCAGCAGGAGAAATAATGAATAGCTGCATGCACGTTCAGAATGCATCTCATTGTGTGGCTGGGTGCTTGATTTTCAAAGTCTGATATTGCACAGAACAAAACAGAATGAACTTGGCAGGGGGAAATGTGTGTGTGTGCGCAAAAGAAATACTCATGAACGAACATACTTGGAGCTGGACAACAGCTTTCAAATTGAGGGAGGAGGGGGAAGGAAGCGAGTTAAAAATCTGTTCCAAGTGGTTAGAAAGTAAGAGAAAACACTGGGATGAAGGAGTTCTGAGAAAAGTAAAACAGAGGTCAAATTTCATTCTTTGACTGAACTATTCTTTTATCAGTATTTCTAAATCTAAACTTAAAAAGTATTGATCAAGAAATTTTATTAAAGTAGAAAATGTCACTGCAAAGGAGGTTAAAACCAGTTTTTTCAATGCCATGACTGTTTTTAATTACTTTTGTACACAAAACAAATTTAGATTTAACCACGTATCTAATAGCCCTTACAGGATGAAGTGCTGCACGTCCCCTCCTCTCTCACAAAGCAAATACAGAAAGATTCGACTGCTATTGGTAGTGACAGGTATCTCAACAATATCTCACTGAATTCACAGGGGTAATTTTAACCTGCCCCCTTAGGTATTGCCTCTAAAGCATTTCATCATGTAATCGGCTATACTAACAATATCAGAAAAACAAGAGGTGGTACTGTCTGTAAACTCATACATGAGGAAACCACAGAAGTGCTACATCATTACACTGATTTACCAGCATAATAGTTTAATTTACTGTTAATATAAACCAGACCTGACTACACAAGAAAACCATCTTCCCATTTCAACTGCACGTTGCTTATTCATGTAAAGTTGTTTGCATTAAGATTATTTCTTCATTTACTTTTTTGTCCTATAATGGAAAATGAAGTTTCAGCAGGAATGCTACTCTTAAGTACCATTTTCTAGTCAGAGAGCAATTGAGATGAATTTAATGTAACTTTGTCTATAAGTATGCAATATTTAGTATCTTAAACATAAGAACTGAGATCAGATTACAGTGAATTTGAATCATAATCTATTTAAGTTTTTAAAATAAAGATTTTACACACACAGTTCTTGCACCAGTTGAGATATTTCTATTTTTTCAAGAATAAAAATTACCTATTAAATAAATACTCAAATATACCCACAGTCAAAGGGAGCTGGCTCTATAATTTCAATCTTTGAGAAAGATTTAGCCAGTGCTTTCTCCCTAAGACAAAAAGAAAATCAAACCAACAACAAAAAAAGAAACGAGATTCATCTTAAGGAAAAACTGCGCTTTTGGATAAAAGTAAAAAATACTCAAATCTCTCAGATTTTATATCTACAAAGACATGGTATATTGAGGACATTTCTAAACATCTAATCGTGATATATATTAAATGTTAAGGGTTAGATGCAATAGAGATGCATATGGAATGCATCAAGGAATATGAATAAATAGCCAGTATGCACTTAGGAGCAACAACAATAGCAAGTCCCACAGAAACCTGTGTAAATTCCTCTAATGTTCCATACATGCATCAGTTGTGTAGAAATGGAGACAAATATTTAGGTTATTAAATCTGTGGATACTACATCAGTAAAGATGACAGCCACCTGCAAAAATATGCAGGCAACTAAGTAAGTAATCAATAAAACTATACATGTACACTGATAAGCAAGGGAAACAAAATCCCACATCCAGGGCTGAAGATCTGGACTTCTCTCCCAATCGTGTCTGACACTAAACTGATTGAAGTAGAAAACAAAGTTTTTTAGGAAGAATCAGAACTGGTTAATAAACACACAACCTGATATGAACAGGATAGGAGGGAGATGTTTTAAAGAAGTACTCATGTCAAAAACAAGGCCTGAGTACTTCAACACTGACACCAGTTAAGAGCTGAATATTAAATGGATGAACACTAAGATGCAAGAGAGATGGAAAAACACCTTAAAGTCAAATAATGACTCGCTCATGTATTTATCACTATCTTATGCATTTTTACAGTACTTGATATAAGACCATTCAAAAAAAAAAAAAAAAAAAAAAAATCTTTGCTTC
>WHYT01017482.1:255901-270322 GCA_009806455.1 Tetrax tetrax | reverse complement strand
GAGCAGAGAGGTCAATAATGAGTGGTTCAGAGGCAAACAAAATGGCAGAAACAGCCTGAAAGAGTCCAGGCTGGTGGAAAGGGGGACATGATGGCCAGTGCACGCCAGGGGAGAAGGACGCTGGGGAAGAAAAAATCGGGAGTTCGCTCACGGCGGGCAACCAGGGGTGTCTGGAGGAGAATGGAGCTGCCGATTCCCCAAGTGAGACACAGCGCTGAAGGAAATAATTATGCTTCAGCGTCAGTTTGTTGAGGATGATGATATATCAGTACTATGATGATCAGAGGGCTGGAGCACCTCTCCTATGAGGACAGGCTGAGAGAGTTGGGGCTGTTCAGCCTGGAGAAGAGAAGGCTCCGGGGAGACCTGATAGCGGCCTTCCAGTCCCTCAAGGGGGCCTAAAAACAGGGAGAAACTCTTTAGCAGGGCCTCTTCTGATAGGATGAGGGGTAATGGTTTTAAAATAGAAGAAGGTAGATTCAGACCGGACACAGGGAAGAAATTTTTTACCATGAGGGTGGTAGAACACTGGAACAGGTTGCCCAGAGAGGTGGTGGATGCCCCATCCCTGGAAACTTTCAAGGCCAGACTGGACAGGGCTCTGAGAAACCTGATCTGGTTGGAGATGTCCCTGCTCCTTGCAGGGGGGTTGGACTAGATGACCTTTAAAGGTCCCTTCCAACCCTAACCATTCTATGATTCTATTAAATTAAAAGTTAACCAAAAGTAAAGTTCCTCACAATACTTAAGACTACAGTTCCCTGGCTGCTAAGAATTAGGAGCAAGGCTTGGCAGATGGGACCATGATTGGTTTTGGCCAACATGAATCCACAGACAGAATGTCAATGACATTCTAACAGAAATGACACCATTTGCTGTCATTTAGGCAAAGGTACATAACATTTAGTTATTATTATTTAAGAAGCATTGTAGTAGAATACAGTGAATTTGATTCTCATGGGTTCATTTTCAAAGTAGCAAGTGCAACCATGACCTAACAGCTTAGCCTGTCGCTTATCACAGACCTCTCTGGGATCAAGATACAGAAGTCACTTGAAGCAAAATACTGTAAAGAATTTCTGAAGTGCCTGAAAATTTATATAAAAAGATAGAAATAGCCAATTTCATCAACTTACTCCCTGAAACTTTAAAATACGAACCTTCAAAACCAAAAGTAGTTTCTCTTGAAAAGTCTACCCAAATGCCTACATGTCAAAAGCTTTAAGTTTAACATGATGGGACTGGAAGTTTTGTCATGCATGTCATGTTGTGGCTATTCTGTCTAGTCCATGGCTGAGAAAGAGTTAGCACACCAGAATGTGAAATATTTTAGTCTCTTCTTACCTGGTAGACTGGAAATATAAGACAATAACACTGGGAACGGTTGCCTAGAAAAGTTGTGGATGCCCCATCTTGGGAATTGTTCAGGGCCAGGTTGGACAGGCCTTTGAGCCACCTGATCTAATGAAAGATGTCCCTGCTCCTTGCAGGGGGATTGGACTAGATGACCTTTAAAGGTCTCTTCCAACCCAAAACATTCCATGATTCCATAAAAATAGTCATATTGTCATATTCTGAGCAGGAATAAAAGCCACTTTGCAATGTATGGAGCCCAAACCAGAAGGAATTTGTAAAACTTGGTTGAAACCACAGTGCCCACTGATTGTGCTTACTGCTTGCTTAAGTGATTTGCAAGTCAGATCTAAATGAGATCCTTTGCATGTGCAACATTCACTGCCATTTTTTTGTTTGGCTTTCCAATAAGAATATCTTTAGACAATCTGCATTTCAGAGAGGTTTTTTTTTTACTTTTATTAAATAACAAATGGCAATAGCCTTTTGCTAGCACTCTTGATGTGAATAATTTGAAGAGTGCCTAACTAGCTAACTTGTTATCCTTGAATCACTGGCCCAATTAGCAGGTACACACTTTAACAAAAATCAAAACATATTCGGGTGCAGTAACCATGGAAATTCAAAGCTAGGCATACTTATGAAGAATTTATGGATTATTTTGTATTTCAGATTTAGATTTCACTTCTGATGAATAATTTTTGCTTGCATTTGAAATGCACTGTAATAGCATGGGACAATCTCAAATAGCATTCTCATTTCTAAAAATATGTACCCACTAAATTTTCCAGAGGGAAAATTTGTCTGGTAGACCAACATGAATAAGTACTTTGATAACATTATTAAAAATACTTTTATTTTTACAAATAATTAGAAAATTCAAAGACTCTGGAACATGAAGTTTTTCTCTGTACATGGTTCTTGCAGTATTAAGTCCATCAATAACTGTTATTCTGATGCTATTTAAATAACAATGACATGTTGTTTTACCTGAGACTGACCAAGGTAATAAAGATGACGTACAGGTTTGACAGACTTTGGAAGGCAAGTTCAAGCCAAACAATTGAAGTGTTACCACTCCAAGCCTTGTCCCCCGCTCTTCTGATATATATTTCCATCTTAAAGCGGGGTTATGTCATCTTGCAATCAGTTCTCCAGCCATCATCCTTTGTGCCCCAGCTTGCTGAAGTTGCCTACTTTACACTCACGAAAATCGTTAAGTGCATCTGATGTTCCTGCCTTAGAGACACCGACATCCTCAGGAGTTGCAGGGCAGAGTGCTGGTGAGGTGGAAGTATCTTCAGCTCTCTCTGCTTTCACTGCAAGTCTGCCAAAACCCTCACACATCTTTCTTGCTTCCTCCAGACAAATGGCTGGGCATGAAAAAATCTAGTTTCAGTGGACAGACACAGCCAATCGTTTACACGGATCTGCCTCTAGGCATATGGTCAAATCATTGTTGTTACAGATTAAAGCAAAAGGTAAATACATCAGCATGTAAGGCACTGAAACCAAGGGGTCACATTTTCTGGTCTACCTCTTAGAACACCTAAAAGCAATACAGAGTGCTCTAAAAATGTCTGGCTCTGGGCAGGAGACCTCTCTTTTGTTGTGAATGTGGCAGAGAAGCCATCCCAGCTTCTGCAAGAGAAGAGGCACTGTAGAGGTGCAGGATGTAGAGGAAAAGAAGGATGGTGGTGTGCGTGGGATCTTTGTAAACCATGAAAGGCTGAAGAACGTAGGGTTGGTAGCATGAATGGTGCCTTCCCCTCACCTCCATGCAGTGCCATGTAGCACTGTCAGGCAGGCCCAAGGAGATGGAGAGAAGCAGACACTGATTGGATAAAATAAAACTGCCACAGTAATCTAAGGCAGAAGAGGCAGAAGGAAGAGAAGTATCTTTGGGCAGTCTGGGCAGCACCATATTTCGTTTTATTTCAGTTATGACGATGGGATCATGAGTGTCGACACGATCAGTCTCAAAAATTGAGGCAATTGCATTCTGAAGTAAGTAAATCCAAAACTTTAAGAGCCAACGAACAAATGGTGAGAATGAACTTTTTTTTTACATCAAAAAGGACCAAAAATAAGCAAGTACATGCTTATGTAAAAGTAGTATCTAGCTACCTGCAGGCCTTCTAGTTGTAAGCATGAAATCATTACTAACTAATAATTATTTTAAATGTATGACCTCTAGGGAATCCTTTCTAGTTATAACAGAAGTGGAATGTGGGGCATTTTTTTTTTCACTCATTAGAGAATATCGATAATTGTTATGTGAGTGGAACACAAAACCATCTTTGTAAGAGCAGTGCCTAACTGTTCGCTGCAAGACAATGCCTTTTTTGTTTGTGATTTTTTTCAAGAGCCATTTGTGTTGAGCTTTCCCACTGAGTTTGGAAGCCTTTGTTTATTTTTATCCACAAAATGCAAAATCCAGTCCACTCTGGGCTTAAAACAAGTCTCACAGAATTTCCTGGGTTACTTCTCAGTGATCAAGACTTTCCCAAAGAAAGTGAGAAGCTTCTACAATTAGCCTTTATTATTTTAATACTCTCTGAACTGAACTGCTGGCCAAAATTTCACTTTTATACAATTAAAAGCTAATTATTTATTTATTATATTATTTGCAAAGAATGCCATCAGTTCAAATTGGTCAATACATATTACTATGCCACACCAGTGCTTTCTATAGGGGGAAAACAGAACTGAGTGAGGAGATAAGAGGATTCTCCTCCTTCCCACACACACTAGTATTTCTAAATAGTCACTTTCTACTAGCTATTTTTATTGCTGAATAAATGTTATTTACAGAAGAACAACTGAACAAAGGAAGCAGCTTCCATGTTCAAAAACCCAAGCCGCTTGCAATCAATATCCTAACCCTTTTTCCCTTATGCCTTCTCAGGACAATGAAACAAGATCTTCTGTCTCCATGCATGGCTTTCTGCTCCTTTCTCACCTTCAGTGGTAACAGCCCTGCTGCTTCTCATCTTTTTCTCTAGTATGTCTCTGCTCCAACCTATATCCTTCACATTCATCCACACTTCCGAGATTATTTCACTCCTACCTTTACTGGGCAGTGATACACACCTGTTCTAGTTTGGTGATTGTATTGTTCTTCCATTAAACAGAATTAGATTAACTCCTCCCTGCCTTTCTTTACCCTGATTTTACATGACAAATATTGCTTACACTCAAAATTTCAACAAGTTCTTCTCCTGTGACAATTTTTCTTTGCGAGAACAGCATTGTGTGAATCATGGTGTATTGTACAGCTGACACAGCTAAATCGCAGAGGTGGTGTTAGAAAAGCAATTCAGAGTACAGAGAACTGAAAAGGAAAAAAAAAGAAGGATGGAGCACCTAAAAATTGTCACAATAGAGCCATCATTTCCACAGGTAGCCAATTAGAATCCATTGTTAATTACAATTTGCATAGTTAAGTATTTTTAAAATTAGAGTGAATCCTGTCCTCGTTAAAGCAAGCAATAGTGTTTTCATCAACTTCATTAAGCTGAGAAATTCAGCCTCATATATCCTTTATTTCACTCGTCCAATGCCAACCACGCTAGTTTTTGGTCTCCCAGACAAAAACAACCCCAAAAGCTTGCTTTCCAGGTTATGTCTTCCATTACAGAAATGGAAAGGTTGTTTTGCTTCTTCCAGGCCAGCCCCAGTGTTTCTATCCAGGGCGTTTCTCCCTTTGCAGCCCAAACCAGTCTGATCTGATTTCATCCTACATCTCTGAGCTCAGCAACAACAATGAATTCTCTGTGGCTGTTCCTGTTATTTCTTTAAATTATCAATTTAAAATAATCACTTCATAAAATATTTGAGGTGGATGTTGTTCTCTGGCTTGTAAAGTAGCTTTGGAAATGCCAGCTTGAGTATTTTCACTAGACTGATCTTCAGGAGACTTTGGAAATAAACTCTGCATAAATATTCAGTTATCCATTACAGACCTGTTGAAATTAAAAGCATTTGGCATACAGTAAGGGATATATCAGAAATTCAGATGAAAAATAGATATATTCCAAATGCTAAAAAATAGCAACCTCCGTAAGCTATCATTTTCAAATTAAATACAACTGTTAACTTAAAGCCAAGCAGAAAATGTTTGCCTTTAAAAGACCTTTTCAGTTACAGGAATATTCTGTATAAGATTTGCTAATAATACCATCTAAAGATATATCACAGTACTAAGCTACTGTACTATATCATCATAAAACTGTTTACCTACAAATACTAGATTTGCGAAATGATCAAGATATAATTTAAAAATCCCCCAAAACATCAAGGCAATGCTAAGGGTGGTCAAAATCAACGTAGTATTACACTGGAAATTGAAATGTATCCTCACTATTATACTAACCTACACATTGAGGGCAGAATGATTCTGTATTATCATAATACCATGCAAATATATTATCAGTATTTGAATATATTCTATCTGACAGGAGGCTAGTTGCCTAGTTAACATTTACAAATTAACCCATCGTGGGTAATGCAACATGCTTCACAGTCACTTAACATGATGGAGGGATGTCCAGTAGGCACTTTGAGCAGCAAGAACATTTCAAATTCTGAGTTTAAGCAAATAAACAAGAATGTTGCAGTTGTTTTCCTAAATTATTATGCAAAGCATAGCTCATTGCAGAAGACTTAAAACCAAAATGGAAATGATTTGGCGAAATGAGAAAAACATTCAATCCATTAGATCTCTGAAATAAAAGAGTCTATGCCCTTTAGTTTGAGTAGGTGGATGCAGTAGGATGAAACCTTACTAGACAGAGATGGGAACAGTATCCTATAGCCAATAATCAAAGCATGAGAAAAATCTCCTAATATATAAGAAGGAAGCATGATGCTAATTTTAATTCTTTCCACTTAGAAGCTACCAAGTATTGAGTTTCTCCCAATGCCTGGAAGGTGGCCAAAACCACTTTAGCTTTTATACATTGCCTAATATATAGGGAAACACTTTATGAATGCTGAGCGGAATCTTTATTCATTTAAGCAGGAAAGGAAGCAGTATTTCCATAAAGGATTTGTTAACCTAGAGCCATATGGTATCCTTTCATACAAAAATGCTTCATAAGGAAAATTAACTACTTTTAAAAAAAAAAAAGTTAGAACATGTTGGACTTAAGCCATCTTTTGTCCTTGCTGCAGGGTGTTGGGAAAGGCATTAGCAGCAGAATAGAAAGGTCAAGGACAGGTTGGTCAAAGCACAAGCCCAGGGATATTGGCCAGAGCAGGGGGAGGAGGGAAGGGGATCAAGACAATTATGTCTGTCCTTACTGTGTAAAATGAATACCAGCCCAAAACACCATGAGTCTACTTGGCTTATGAACAGGGCAACTGTCCACAGCTCCCTTTCCACAGATGTGTAAAAACAGTTGTGGAGAATCTCTGCTGTGTTTCTCCAACATGGCCACTTAGAAAGGGAGTTTTTTGTGTCTTTTCTGTTTTGCCAATCCCCACCCCACCTACTACAATTTCAGAAACTATTTCATCCTCAAGGGACAACTGTGTATTTCAGACATGCTAATGTATATTGCACCCTTAAAGTCCGGGGAGGGGATGCCAGCATTATTAATGATCTAAAATTAAGTCATTAATTCAAACAGGAAGGAAAACAATCTACCAGGACAATGTGTGCTTCAGCTTGTTCCAGCACTAGTCTTCTGTTGACTTTGCAGTACGTTCACTGCAAGCAGAATAAGCTTGTAACCAACAGCATTCACACCTGTTATCTTTTCTGCTTTCAGTACCAGAGTATTAACACCACTCAATACTGTATAGCAGTTGAACCCATCTTTTAATGCTTTCTTCAGACCTGTAGTTTTGTGTCACCTTGCAACCAGATCACAGATTTGTCTCTATGCCATGTTATTTCAGCATACCAGCTATCGATATTTTTTAAAAATCAGGCCTTGAATGTCTTTTTTGTCTTACCTTGTTCATAATCCTTTGAAGAAAATTACAGCCTGGAAAATTGCAATACTGGGAAATAAGGTGCTATGAATCTTCTCTTCCATACCAGTTTCGAATTACTGCTTCATTTACAGACAGTATGTAAGATTTTAACAAGCATTTATTAAACCTTTGATATAAGATTGACTAGCTGTTGTGTGCACTTTTGGCTCTGTATACACATGCATTTCAAAACACTAAATGCATATCTGCCTCCACCACCTGGAGAGTTTGATTCCTGCTCCTACTTCTGTCCCAGATGGACTCTAACTTTCAGCATGATGCACCTGAGACAGCAATATTTATTAAAGTTTTTAGCTCTTGTCACTCATAACATAAGCCTCTCAACTACTGATGGCATTTTAAATTCTTTTCAGTTGCTTGTTGATTCTGTTTTCTCTCCGATATTGTTATTTATTAACATCACCTGAGGAGGACCTGAGAAAATCTGAGCTGGCTTTGAAGCTAATATACCACATTTGAAACCAGAGCCAAAAGCTAAATCTAGTTTTAAGGCCTGTCACATTTATAATCAACTAGTTCTGAGGCTGACATTAATGAAGTTGTTTATTAGTCTGTTATTAATGAACAACATTTCATAGGTAAAAAGGTCCCTTTTCTTTTATGAGTTACTCAAATCATAAAAGCTTCCCTCCTGTTTTGAGGACAGACAGCTACCATCCCATCTGAAATCTGCAGTTGTATTTACTTCTTGCCTGGGTAATCCAACTGCAGACACAAAGTTTGATGTAGAGTAAATTAGATATAACTGATTTTCAGTGGTATAAATTAGATGTAATCAGAGAGGATTATAACTCTAAAATATAAAAATATCATAAATAATCCTCTAGAAACATACTATTTTAATTATAATCAGTGACCCTTAATTCTCTTCCCACTTACACTGTTGTGAAATACAGGTAGGATTCACTTTGGCTAGTATCATCCATTCTAAACTAGTCCTTTGGACTATTTCTAGTGCCAGTGCCAAGGGGTAGACACTTCAAATGCAACTCATTGCATGCTGAAGCAAGATGGAGGAACTGGACTCATAAGGACGGGCATCTCTCCACTCCCTACACAGTTAAGAAAGACAGTAAAGTGAGTTCAACAACAAGATAATGAGGCTGAAAGAATGGGCTTACACTGATGATACTGAGAGTAAAATCTTGTCTTGGCGCTTTCAGTGATCTTTAAGAAAAATATGCAATGCCATGTTTTTAATAAGAAGGACAGTCACAGGACTCTCATCTCATTTTTAAAATCAATTCTGATAATATTAACTTCGGTCACTCCCGTTATGTTAGAGCTGACTTACTCCCAGGAAATTACAAACTGGATTCGGTTTGCGTTTTATGTCTTGTTTTGACAAGACAGAATGAATTCTCTGTTCAGAAAACGCTGGTTGAAAATTGTCACTACAACTTCCCTGAAGTATCAGAATAGTTTTCCAGCAGAGAATTATGCTACTCAAGTTTAAACAAATTTTATCAACCTAAGCCACCCCAGCAAAAGTAGCAATACAAAAACAATGCTTCTTTTCATAATAAGTTTTCATTGTTTAATAGTAAAATAACAAGTTAGGATAAAGTATTTCACAAGTACATAAAAAACAAAATTAGGAAAAAAGTAATTCCAAAATAAAAGATGGCAATATAGAAAACAAAAGAGTTACCCAATCCACTTGGGAGCCTGCTGGGGAAAAAGCACACCCTTTAAGCCTCTAGCCACAGGTCATCTGTTTGCTCATCCCTTCAGCCAACATGAGTTTCACCAAGAGGTACCTTTTTCTGAAGGCTGTTCTACAGTGAGACTCTTCTCTAACACTGATTCTCCAGCATTGAGGAACAAGCTCCAGAAACCTCTGTTTTACAAGTTACTTTAGCACATTCTGACCTTTAACCCCTGTTGTGAAACCACGCTGGAGTGGGGCGTTACAGCAGATTGTTCTCCAGTCTTCCTGCTCTCTTACTTCAGTCAGTCTTTGGATACAAAAGGAGGCTGTGAATGGAAGTGTCTGATGTCTATTTTCATTATTCATTAACTGATTAATTAGTAGTAATTTGCTTTTATCTTTCCTTCTGAGTACCAGGTACAGGAGTTATTAAGACCACAGTCCAAAGAGCCCTTTAGGTCCTTTTAGGTCCTGTTACGAAGTTCAGGAAGTTCCTCCACCGTTTAATGCAGTGGTGTCACTAGAAGAAGAAATGCTTTGCAGAGCAGAGTACGTGAGATAAAGCTAGGCTATTAGAGAGTGAAGATACATTAATCAGAAACAAAAGAGCTGAGCTAAAAAGGCCTGCCCCTGCAAATGTTGCTGCACATTAACAAGCTCATGCCATAATTTTTCACCTTTTACAGATTGTTCGGAGTATTAGAGACAATGCTGAGGTAACATCCTCACCGCTATGTCAATCCCCTGCCTTTGAGTACAGTAAGGTAGGAGATCCTGCACATAGCTGCCTGGATGTATTCTGTCAGATTTTTCACATGCTCAGAAATTAATGTAAACTTTAATTATCTTCAACATTTTGCATAAACACATTTTATGTCTGATTTTAGCATCTTTTGCTGTTCTGTGGAAGAGTTGCGCACTGTCTTAGCTGCAAGTTGGGCCCTGACAGGCCCATGGAGCCAACCCCTTAGCTCTTTATGAGATCAGCAACAAACAGACCTCCAACTATCTAACCTAGGTGTCATAAGAGGCTTCACAGATGATACTGTGAGTGGTCCAAACTACGTATGGACAGGAGTTCTGCAGGCCTGCGTTTATTCAAACAGCTGTCATTTCAGTAGCTAACACATCACTGATTCCTCTGCGTGCAACAAAGGCTTGCTGACTGCTGACTCTGGTCAAGTGGCATTTTAGTAGCAATGAGGGCATCCGATATAGCTTAATATTTCACTGCTCTGATACAGAAAGGAAATCATTTCAGTCCCAGTTCTTTTACAGCTGCTTCTGTATTACTAGCCTACATTTTGGTAAATTGGATGTATTTTAGATTGCAATGATCACAAAGACAGACAATTTGGACAGACTCTAAGTGATGCTTTGCCTTACTTTACTGGCATATAGTGCCTGATATTAAATCTACATGACAGTCTTGCTAGATTAGTTTAGCTGGAAAGGGCTGCTACTAGGCTAAATTAAGTTAGAGTTTGACCTTTAAAGCATTAAATGTCCATCATGTAACTGCAAAAAAAAAATAATTAACACATCACTAATTTTAGTATGTCTAAAATATTGCTACAACAAAATAAAGAATAATAATAATGGGAAAGTACAAAACAAGTAACTCTGCCAATGAAAATTGCTTTGCATGTATTAATTCAGCTCTGCTGTTTAACTTTTCAGAGTCTTGTTTCAGAACTGTGCTGGTGAGACAGAGTAAATATGATTTCTCACTGTAAGACATTTTTGCCTGTTATGCAAATATTGCATTCAAATTTAGCTCTCAGCAGCATCCCATGTATTTCCTTGACACAGCCACCCTGGACATGAAAAGAAATGACAAATGGTGTACAGATAGTCTCCATTAACACCCCAACTGGTAAATAAAGTAACAAACAATCCATTTTTTTTGCTGATCAATGCCATTTATAATGAAAGCATCATGCAGAGCCATCTTAAGTATTTAACGGGATTCATCCTCTAAGTTAAAGATTACAACTCTTGAGCAGTCTTGATGTTCTGTGTTTCACTCAAGACTACTAGCATGCCATACAGACCACACAAACTTCACTATTTTTGTTGCTACAATGTATAGTAATTTGCTGTGGACTTCAGTAATAATATGTCAGCCAATTATTGTTTGATTTATTTTTCTTTTAATTTGGTGCAACTCTGAACTAAATTTATATTCCTGACTTCTCGTACTTGTGTTATGAACATTAATGTAAACATTTATTTTGAAATACATTGAAAAGTCAATATATTACATGAGAGCATGTATTAACCAAAAAGGTTTCCTTAACCAACAAGGTTAAGGAAAGTGAAGAAGAGCAGTCCCAGTACAGTGCTCATGAGAATGGCACTAAATAAAAATTGAATATTGGAACTGAGCAGCACGGGCCAAAACTTCTGAAGAAAAGGCAGATTGGTAGCCATCTGATTGACCACTATCCACTTGGATGAGATGTTGTGGACCTTCACAAGTCACATCATTCAAACATTTTCTGTCCTACTGTACTGCTGTGTCATGGCTAAGTCTGGAACAATTTTATTGTTGTGTGTTTTGAACAGAATGTCTCATAAATTACTTAGATCGCTAAAAATATTCACCAGGATTTACAGTATACTGCATAAGCAGATGAATGACCTCCAGAGTAGTTTGACACAAATCAATTAAAAATTTCTGAGTTGCAGCAACCAGATGGCTGAAGCTGAGACCACATCTGGACTGCTAAAAGATTTAAGCAGGGCCTGTTATCTCAGTGTGTAAAAATATGACAAGAAAAATCTCAGATGATCTCAATGAACTTGAAAAAATCCTCTCCTGTTCTAGAATAGGCTTATTGGAGTAAAGGATCAATGCCTGGGAGAAGAGCCAGAGATTTATGCAACCGTTGCATTTGAAACTGTACAACAATTAGGGTTAACAGCTTTGCATCTTTTGGAACTCATCCACTTCACCATACTCAGGACATTGTGGAGATCAAGGACAGAAGAAGATGATTTCTACCTGCCCTACCATTATTGGACAGAAGAAAGATTTTAGGAGCTGCAGCACTGGCTGGGTGCCTTACAGATAATTGGATTCTTAATTTCAGTACTCTAACCATATATTTAGGGGTGGAATTACACTACAGCAGTTAAAAAAAAATGCACTAAATAAATATACATTGCAAAAGGCTTATTAATTTCTAAGGTGCCTGAGAGACTTTGCATCACAATGAAAACAGGATATTTCTACTATAACCGCAAAGGCATTCCTTAGCTTCAAGCAGGTGAGAAGCATAGTGACGAGGACTCCATTTAAGTGATTGATTCAATGTCTTTCTTGTACAAGAGCTCTTCTGCCTCTCCTTGCAAAAAGAGCAGCTGAAGTGCTCACCTTGTGTATTTTTATTAGAAAGGGTCATGGCCATAAGTTTCCTGGAATTCAAGTTATAGCCACTTCTGCCTCTCTGCCCAAGGCCTGTTTATATCATTTAAGGGATGCTGGACTAGCCGAGGGCCTGGCTCAGAGACCGTGTCGCTTGATGCAACTGAGTCTGTCAAGAGCAAAGACCCAAGGGCCTGGAGTACGGCCAACGGGCTGAGTAAACACCCATGCATGAGAGCAGCCTGGAAGACACACGCTTCTGGGTTGATGAGCGCACGGTGGGAGAGGCTCTGGCAGCGGTGGGATTCTCTGCAGCAGAGGCAGAAGGGAGACACTTGCCAGTGTTGCAGGGCAGCAGTGAGGCAGCCAGAGTACTGGGAGGTGGGATCAAGCGACACGGGTGCTGTAGGCCGTGAGAACAAAGTTACTGAAAACAGTGGAGCAGGAAGGAATAACACAAACCAAGAGATGGCAATGAACTCCTGGTGTTAGAACCAGAAAAGCCTTACAGTGCAGATTCTAACAGAATGGGAATTAAAATGCTTCAGTGCAATGAAGGACTAAGAAAAGGAAACTGTGGCTGTAATTACTGGACTGCCTGCTTGCAGGAGAACAAGGGTTCTTCTTCACTAAATATTTTCTGATCAGCTCCTACAGTGTTGCATTATTCCCTTCCAGATCTTAAACTAACATAACTTCTACAACTTGCTTGTGTATACAATTGTAGATCTTAATTTCAGAATTATTACATCATCTAGTCCATTTTTCAGTATAGCATAGGCTGTAACATGTTATGCTTTTGGGATCAAATTTGGAGGGAATGAAATATGTACCCAGTCTAGATGTGAAGCCATTGAGAGGCAAAGGTCTGTCAGGGGATCGAGTGCATCCTCCCCCAGTTCCTGGGTGTTGGACTGCTTGGGCTCCAGGCTGATCCAGCTGTCCAGCCCTGAATCAGAACACCCAGCCTTGGTGGTGGGTCACTTTTCTTCTCTCAAGAGGTGCTTTAAAGATGAGACTCACCCTTGGTCTCTGCCTAAGCTACATGGTAGCTCCATCATGCCTGGCATGTACCCCAACAATCCAGACCCTGACTTGCTGTCTTGACTTCCCTGCTTGACCTCAGACCTGATTCACCACTATGGACTTGTCCAGTCATCTGGACTATTGGATGAAGCTAGTTACAGTCAACCTACTGCAGGTCTGCACCCCTTCTCAGTCAGGTCACTGACCCTGCCTGCCCTGCTGTCACACCCGGCTCGCCTTCCTTTACTGGGCAGCTCATGGTTGGTGCTCCCTGACCAGATCTTCTATTGTGTCCCTTGGGAGTTTGCTCCAGCAGGTCATCACCACTGCTAAACAAACTGAAAGAAATACATCGCTTTCTAACTAGTAACAACTCATTCTTAGTGTTTTTCCCATTGAACTGAAGAACACCAGTACCCCCTCACCATGAAGGAGGGAATTACATGTTTTGATCAAATCACCTTTTGATTACCTGTTGAGATATAAACCAAGTTCTTGAAGTTGTTCACTCTCAGACTTTTTCTTTTCTCTCTCAAATAATTTTCAAGCTTTTTCTGCATCACTAGTGTGATGGTTTAGCCCGAATCACCACAGTTTCTCGCTCACCCTCCCCCTCCCAGGCGGGATGGGGGAGAGAATTGGGAAGGAAGGAGAACTCGTGGGTTGAGATGACAACAATTTACTAAAATAACAAAGGAAAACTACAGAAATAACAGAATATAAGGATACTAAAATATACAAGGTGAACAATGTATGTTTTCTCACCACCCGATGTCCCAATGACTGATACAGCCCGTCCCGAGCAGCGATCACGGAAACAAAACCGAGTGGCAAGCAAAGGAGCAAAAAGGGAGCCAGCAAGGTAGAGGGAACGATGCCAGCAAACTGAAGAGAAAGATGGATGCCAGGAAGGCAGATACCCGCCCTGGCCAGCCCCCACTTATGTACTGAGCATGATGTTTATGGCATGGAATACTCTCTTTGGCCAGTTTGGATCAATTATTCTGTCTGTCTTTCT
>WHYT01017482.1:235932-254456 GCA_009806455.1 Tetrax tetrax | reverse complement strand
TACTGAGCATGATGTTTATGGCATGGAATACTCTCTTTGGCCAGTTTGGATCAATTATTCTGTCTGTCTTTCTCCCAGCTTCCTGCATCTGCAAATTAGCAAGACTTGGAAAGCAGGACGGTGTCCTTGGTCTCATTCACAACAACTCATATCATCAGGGTGTTTATCAACATTCTTCACACACGAAATCCAAAACATACCAGCTACTGAGAGGAAAAAATTAACTCCATCCCTGCCAAAACCAGGACAACTAGCTTTTCAACATGCTTTTGAAACATTATGAGCAGAGCTACTATGTCAGTATACTATATACAGCACATCATCCTATTCTGTGTGACATTGCCTACTTCCGTACTCTTTGCTCTGGCCTATCAAGATTGCACGTTCAGGTGCTTGTGCACTAATGTGCCTAATCCTACTCACAGCAAACTGCTTTTGAGTATACACCCCCTTCCTCTTCTTCCTAAGCTCCCACCCATCTTCTGCAAGTGGTAATTTGCCTTCCTTGTTCTTTGGCTGAATATGATGCAACGTAGATTATGCGACAGTGCAGATTTCTCTGAATTATGAGAGCAGGGCACCTTTCCTGTCCCTATGTCATCTGCAAGTTTCATTATCTGCACATTGGGCATAGTGCAGGGCCCCACCGGAGCGTGTCTATTCAGTGATTCCACAAAGACAGCTATGTTAGTGTGTATTTGTGATCTTGGTGTCGCTCAGTTACACCCCAGTTATTTCATCTGATATGTACTTGCCTAATGCTGTACAAAACTAATTTCCAGTCAAAATGAAGTCTAATGTCTTAAGAAAGTTACATCTCTTAAATGTATACAATTGCTTTTACCAAATTTGTCATCTCAGCAAAGTTATTTTTCTTAACAGGGAAGCTTTCCAAACCTCCTTACATTGATCCCTTCCTACTCCTTTGTAGTGTAATGCTATATCAGTTTCCCCCCTGTTATTTCGCCTACAATCAATATCAATCCAACAAACCTTATTATCCAAAAAGGGCAGGTGATATGTTCTAAGGCTGGACCAACATTAACATCCTATTTTTCTTTAGTTTCCACAGTATTCCCAGATGTATTAGCATAAGCAATGCAGAGATCATCTCAAATATCTCTGTGGGAAGTTACTTAGACCTGCTGATTCCGAAGTGTCCACAGAAAGGTGGTTGCAAAAACAGCCTAATTCCACATCCTTCAACTCCTGAAAGAGAACAGGGATTTTAATAATACCATGAAGCCAGAGGAGCACCGGAGAGGGCATGCAGCATGATGGGACACACACTGCTGTTGGCTGGAACTGCTCAGATAGGCTCTATGTAGTATGGAATCATAGAACAGTTAGGGTTGGAAGGGACCTTTAAAGGTGATCTAGTCCAACTCCCATTCAAGGAGAAGGAACATAGTAGAAGAACTGGAGTGTAAGTCTTCAGCCCCAAAGTGCTGAGCATACGAAGCCTGTAAGACAGTGACTTCAGATAATCTTTATACACTTTGTGTCTGCACCACCACAAGGCTTGGGCTTGGGCGCAGAGTCTTCAAAAGCTATAGGTAGGAGACTGCCAAAGAATGTGTCCCGTTTCTAAAAACATTATGAACTTATTACACAAGCATAAATGGCTTGTGTAGTATGATGAAGAGATCTGGGGGTCACTCATAAGAGTTTTTTCTTCTTTGTGACAGAGAAGATGGAAGTGATGCTGCTGCACTAGCCCCTCATCCACAGCATAGCAGGAAAGTACCTCACCTGCTGAAAAGAGACGGGGCTAATAGAGTTATCCACACCTGTTGCCCAATATGACTTAGATTTGTACTCTTGATCACAATGAAAAATTGGTTTCAATTTTTCTTTGTAATGTCAGAAGGTCAGCCTGTTTTCCCTGCCCATCATCCTTCCAGAATCCCTTCCACTTTATCAAAACACCTATGCATTTATGCTTCAGACTTATTTATTTCTTAATATTTCTTTCAGCCTCTTTAAACTACATTGCTGGACCAATGCCAGTATCAGCTGTCTCTCTAAGGAAATGAATTGAAATAATATTCTATCTTGTCCTCCTGCTTTTATTTCTCTATCGTGCTTTTCAGAAATATGTATTTGTTTGGGACTGTTTTGAGAGCTCCATGCTCTCTGAGTTTAAATCTAGCTAATGTTCATCTTTTCCTGGTCTCTTTACTGCAGCTATTCCTGCAACAGCCTTTAAGAGGTAATAAAAAAAGAACAGCCGTTTATAATTGCAAAATTCACATTGAACATTGTCCTAATGTTTGCTAGCCTCAGCCTAAAATCATATTTTATAGCAGATGAAGTATTCTTAAATACTGTCGAAATTATCCCAGCCCAGCTGCCACTCTGGGGACCTCTCCTTCACAGTTCATTCTCCTTGACTTCACAGCTGTTGCTGTAATGCAGCGCATTTTCAGCAGCATCAGATACTGCTCCTACTTCATCACACTGGAGATTGAGCCAAGAAATATACTTATTGATTTATATGTAGGCTACCAGTGTGAGCAGGAAAACAAATGATTCAGTGTCTTTGTCAGCATAAGTCTTACTAAAATTGTTGGATGAGTTCATTTTTACCTCCGTGCTCTCAGAGACAATCAACTCCTTTTCCAGTCCAAACAAGATGAAAATTATTCTAGGAAAAAAAAAAAATCAACTTCTGTTTGTACTTGGAATTTGAGGGAAAAAAATAAAAAAAAAAAAGGAATTATACAAGTGGAACAAGCACTTCTGCTTTTTTACTTCATGCCTCAGGGCCAGCTAGGTCTCATTTCCAAGTCACCTACTCATACAATAATTTCACAGGAACCTGATACTGGGGGGAAAAGACTATTTGCGAGGAACAGGGAAAGGACTCCTGCCTATGTTAACAGGGATTGTCTTGAAACTTTATTTCTCCTGGGGGTCCTGAGGAAACCAGGGCTGTTAGACACATGTGCTGACCATTGCCTTCCAGTGAGAAGAAGCAAGAGCCATAAGCGGATGCCCTTCTAGGGCAGCTCCCCCGCGTAGTCCTACCCCCCGTGCAGTGCTGTTTTTAGCTTCTGCTATAGATAGACCTAGCTGCTCAAAAGCACGTCCGCTTTCCTCAGCAGCATCCGCTCGTTTACTAAAAGCAAACCTCCTGCAAATCCTGCTCCTCAACAGGCAAGCGGGTGCTCCAGAAAAGACTTCAGCTTCAGCATTTACTGGCAGTACAGAATTCTTGAGCAGTGAGGGGACGCTTAAGTATCATCTAACCCTGCCTGCCTTTGGCCTCCAGTCTCCTTCCTGCTACCTGTGTTCTGGGCTTCAGGGAGGGGCCTGAAGAGAACCCGGACAAGTGGAATACCCATTTGATGCTTCCTTTCCTCAAATCTTTTTCCCCTTAGTCTTTAGGAATAACAGGCTACACATATTTTCACAGAAGTTAATACTAGAAGGAAGCATATGTATTTGCTTCTGTCTCAATGTCTGATACATTAATATTTTAAGCCTTAACTCTGTAACAATAGATATCTTCTGTTAAGTTTTCTTTAAGGCAGAAATGGCATCACAGTAATATTGCATATGATTAAATTCTCAGTGCAGGAATCCGTATCAAAAAATGTCACCCTTTAACTTTACCTTTAACTCAGGCCTTTGGTTGAGACTGTAAATGAGAAGTTTGAGCTGAAGTGCCCCCTTCCGAAGTTACAAGAAAGTGAAAAGTGTTTACCTAGCACACAGCTTAGCAATTGTATGAAAGATTGCATAGCTGATTATTTTTTTAGCACAGACTAGACCATAAGCACCTTGCACATTAGTGAGCACTTTCACATAGTGAGTGGTGGAATTAGGAACACTCCTCTCTGTTTTCATGAATATTACTCACAAAAGTACCAGTTAAGAGCGACAGCCTACCCAGCTGCTCCTAGAAACACAGAAAAAGCCCCAGGAGGCAGCAGGCACTGTAAAGCCCTGAAGCTCTTTTAGTAGAGGAACAAGTAGTTCCTTTGTTCTCCTCCAGACCTTTCTCTTCTCACAGATACATCTGAGGGTTTATGGCCCATTTGAACTTCAACAGTGTTTGCAAAAGTATAATTTCACCAGTTACAATTCCCAGTGAATAAGAAATCTTTTGAATAAGTTTTATTGATGTAAGCACTAATAAGGTAGTTAAAATAACTAACTTATGATGGCCTTAACATGCATGCAATGTAAATAACAAAGTGTAGGCACCACAATCTTAATATAAATGGCACCCGTTAAAATAAAAGGGTAGGCACAAGTAGCATTGTGTTTTGATATGGAGATTCACAGGATTAGGAGCAGTTGCATGTCATGGCTGTAGGACCATGCACTGTCCATCTGGACGCCCAACCTTTCTCCATGGCTCAGAGGACCATGAGTCAAACAACAGCAGCTCTGGATTTCCCTCCTTCCTCCCTTTCTCCTGAAGTAAAGATGCCAAAGGGCTTCTATGTGAATCTTGTGTGTTGTAGTGGAGCAAGACAACTGTAAGCAAGGAAGGCTCAGATCTGCTGTGTGAGCCACAGTGAAGACTTTAAAAGTCATTTCTCTAAAGTCTAAAAGCACCTCACAGTCAGTTTTTGCACTAACCAAGCACAGGGGGACCCAGAGAAGAGCATATGAAAACTCTTTTACATGACCTCTGAAGCATGGTTGTGGGCCTGCCTTCTGCAGAGACAGGCTCCCTGTTTTGACCAGAGGTTGTCTCCTCTCTTCATACTTGCTGCCCTCTTGCCGACTCCTTTCATCTCCGCTTTGCCAGGAAGCCTCTTCTGCTGGTCCTTCCACAGGAGCCGTGGTCCCCTCCTGCCTCCCTGCCACAAGGACCAGCACGACCAAAGCTCAGCAGCTGAGGAAGAGGTAAACAGGCAACTTTTCTTGTGCTGCCCACTGACATGACTTTTCCATAGGTATACAACATACAATATTCCCAGATTGAAGCACAGGCAAGTTAAAAATAATTCTGTCAGAGGCATACTACTTCATACTCATACTGGCATTCTCCATTTTTGTAGCTATGTAGGACATCTTTAAAATATACCAAGACTTGCACGAAAGCCAGAATCTTTCAGACACCTTTACCCTCCTTTATGATAAAGGAGAAAAGGAAACCTACATGCTAGTGTAATCAGTCTATACAGGTACAGTAGGCCATGGATACAGAGAGAGTTGCTGGTCTAAATAAGCTATTCTGAAATGGCTCACGAATGAGATTTGTCAGGGTTTGGGGTCAGCTCTTGCCTTAGCTCTGAAGAATTTTAAATGAGTTATCTCTATGAAGGAAACATAAAGTGCCCTTTCAGATATGCACTTAAGATCTTTTTTTTTGCATATTTTGCAAGAGCTGCCTGTGTCTTTGAGCTGCTTGAGTGAGCCACGATTTATTAAAAATCCAGTTCAGCTGGGCAAGGAAGGGAAGGGGGCCCTGGGAACAAAGGGCTGCAGCTAACTTGAGAGCTGGAAGTGTTCACCTGATGGTTTGTAGCTGATTGCTTATATTAAACATTATATTTCCCTCACTAAGTGAACAAAAAATCATTTAAGGCATTAGAACAAGGTGTTAAATATAGCACTGATGCTCTTTAATAACTATCCTCCCCTTCAAAATTATGGCCCACTGCCCAAGAATTTATCATAGTGCTACTCTTCAGTGCAAGTTCAGGATTTAGGAGCCCATCCTCCCATTTCCCTGGTGAGAGAGCTCCTCGTTGTGGGAGGAACGTGCACAGTGAGCAACAAAAATAAGGGATGATGAAAAGAGAAAGCATTGCACAAAATTTACCCTGCTATTTCATTAATCAGTTTTTCATGAGGGGAGTATCAGACAAAAACTCAAGTCTCTCTTTCAAAGGGGACAGATTTATGATAGCAACACTGTTTGACTCCACTCTTCCCAAGCATGTCAACACTATTGGAGAAAGATACAGCGCAGAAATGGGGCAAGGCAGAGTGATCCCAGTTCAACCAGCTATTAAGCACATACCCAGCTAAGCTGAAGGTAAGTTTAGATGTCTTGAAATCACAGGCACAGTTCAGCATCCAGAAACAGCTGAATCTGAAGTTAGTGGGTGTTTTAATCTTGCTGAAGTGATGATTTACTTAGAAAGTGCACATACTTGGATTTTCTATGCTGTCATCTCATATCTGTTTAGTTCCTCAGTCCATTTTAGACATTAACATCTAAACTAGCATATTCTAAAGCACATGCTTACCTCCCTTACTTTAAAGAAAAGGTAATAAAGGAGACACTGTCTATTAGCTAAGTGAAATGCAGAATAAGAGAATCGGAGTGCTATGACCTTTAAAAATGAAATTGCTCAGTACCAATAAATTTTGTGTGTATGTGGTAAGTGGGTGGCATTTTGTTGTGCCAATTTTGTACCTGGCAAAAACTTTAATTAAAAAAATAAAAATTTCCTCCACCCTGTTAGTGACCACAGCCAGCCTTTCCCCGTGATATCCTGTCTCTTGAGGCCAAATTCTGCAATCCCTGGGTGGCACACAGTTTTTCATCTCAGAGTCACGTCCTCTCATCACCATTGCTGACCTACACATTTTCTTCCTGGTTCTGAGTCTTGCTTCTTTTGCAGTTGCCAATCTAAACACCTTTTTCTTGCTGACAATACTTTCCTTTCCTTACAATTGACAAGCCAGCTATCAGCTTTTTCACTGCCCTTTAATCTTCCATGTTTATATTCCATGGAAACTTAGTGAGCGATAAGTCTCTCCCTCCTCCCTACACTGACACTGCAGCTCGAACCCATCTCCTTGTCACTTCATAGTGTGCTTAGATGCTGAAAAACAGGTACTAAGGCAGCACCTTACAAATAAGATGAACCTTTAATAAAATAAAAGGCTTTTATGAGGAAGGTTTGCCTCTTAGGCTGCTCAAACCAGAAATTCAATATAATGTTATGTTTTCTCCCTGAACTTTTAAAGGCTGATACCTTTGAAACTATCCACAGATCAGTTAACTTCCACAGCTATTTAATTTAGTCTGATACTATAAATTAGCAATCTACACAGGGATGGAGACCTCATCCTTCTTGACAAGAAAAGCTTAGAGGTCCCAACAAGGGAGGCAGGGGGGTGGATGGACCCACGTGCCCGGTTGTCCTTGAGCCACGCCACTAATCTGGACTTACAAGGCATAGATGTGCTCACAGGGCACCTCCTTTCCTTACATTGTGTCAACAGGGCAGTCGTATGGGCAATGGGGTGGTAGAGTTTCTACCAACAGAGTGGCCCTTTTCACCCCTTCTTTCTAGCTGCATCCTGCCTCTGGGATGAGGAGTGAGGTTGCGTGACACCCACCTCCATGGGCTCCTCCTCTGGGGATGGTAAGGGAGGACATGGCAGGGCTCCTCCAAGGGTCCAGGTACACTCCTCTCCGGTGCACTGATTGCCACTGCTGAGCAGCTGGTATCTGTTGAGTAAGTCCCCGAGTAGGCAGCGAAGATTAACTTCATTTGACTAATAAACTCCTGTATCCTTATGTTTTGCACCAGGCAATGCCAGTCCATGATGATCCCAGTAAGAAAGTCACTCAGACTCCGTAAAGTGTCATATAAAATTCTATTTATTAAATCTAACACTATAAAGAAAGATAGAATAGTGCAGATAATCTTACATCCCTTTAGATTCTGGGAACCCCGAGTCATGCAGCATCGAACGGGCCTCCAATCCATGTGCAGCACACCGTGCAGACCTCATCTGTGGAAAAGGTTATGTCATTTTGATCATTTAAGCTATTATGGGATTTTCTTACAAGGAAACAACTCTATACATCATTTCTGCTGTCAAACAGAAAGGATGCTCACATGAGAACTTCTTGCTGCACTGTTAGATAAGGGCAAGAACATACAGGTGGTGTAACCACTGGTACTGGGTGGGAGCTGTTGCAATGGGCTGGCCGAGGTGGTCCTGCAGCCAAGGGCTATGTGCAACATGGCACAAGCCTGAAAGCCAACCTGTATGTGCAGCAAAGCACAGACCTGGGCTGTTACATGGATCACTAACTCCTCAGTCTGCTGGTCAGGACCACTACACCTTGCCCAATTCCAGTTGAATGGTTCAAGGAGCTAGGGGACAGAGATTGCTCTGGGCGCAGGGGGTGTGAAAGAAGCCAGATGGGCTGCTGTCTGCCTCTGCATGCTGACCGCAGCTTCCCACAGGTTTTGGAGGTCAGCCAGGAGCAGAAGGAGGGAACCTCAGGGCAAGATGTCGTGTTCAGCCTGGGAGCCAGTGGGCAAGGTGTTGGGAACAGACCCTGGCACAGCTTGGGGGACAGGCTCTGTGGTACTCAGCTCCAGGCTCTGGAGGCCCTCAGCTAACTGCCAGGGCGCAGAGCTGCTCTGGAAGGGAAGGCAAGCCAGGAGATGAGGGTGACCACAGCGCAGGCAGTGCCTTCACCGACAGGGCACGGTTCCTGAGGTGGATGAGCAGGGCACGGCGGTGACAGGCAAAGGGAAGGCAACAAGTCAGGCCTGAGGTGAGTCTTGGAGGTGCAAACAACAGTTCAGGCATGTCAGGGACCTGGCTGGGGGCACACACTGCTATGACATAGCTAACATCCAGGCCCGAGTTTCAGTGCAGGTCCTGCATCAATGGGCAGAGAGCGTGGGTGGGGGTCCCAGCTGAGGCTGGTCAGGGCAAGTCACACCTGCAGGGGCCCTCATGGCCCTGACAGCAATACAGTCCAGCTGTGCCACACAATATTTGATTGTTGAAGAAAATTACAGTCCTCTCCATCAGGATATACTGAAGAAAAACAGTTTCACAGCAGGGACTTTGTTAATTTAATTCTAGCATATAGGTAAAGGGTCAACGTTAATGATTACCGTTGCATTAAAGTTCAAGAAACTGTCTCAATTTCCCATTTCTCCTATTCTTCATCTCAGTGTAGGAGAGCTATAGCAGTAATATTTAATTATCCAACTAAAAAGGAGATAGAAAACACAGAGGTTCAGCCCTTCAAAAGCATTAGTCATTGGAACATAGGTAAGCAACCAGAAAACCTCTAGTGGAGTACAACAGGAAAAGAGTTTGAATTTTTTAAAAAATCCAAGAACAAAAACCTGCTGAAAAAGCAGCAGAGACAGAACTGCAGAGATGGAAGGTGACTCGATCAACACTCCAGTAACAAGGAAAAACCAGCAGGCACAATGAGAGTTTTCCTGGCTTTTAGGTTTTGTGTGAATGATACAGGTTGTGATGTATCACATCACATGTGATCCATGAATGATACATCGTGTGATGTCAGGAGACAGACCTAAGGCTCCCTCTGATGGAGGGAGCTCCTCTGAGCGCTACCCTAAAGGATGTTGAGAACTTACCAACAGCAATGCCCCTGAAATACTTACACCTAAGTCACTGCTAGGCAGGGCTGACAGGCTGGACAACTGCCTGGAAGGGCCAGAGAAGATGGATGCTATCAGCAAATTTCTTCCAATTGAGGTTCTGTCCCCACAGGTTCCCCAGGTCTGCCCCTGGGAGCCAGCCAAGTACCAGCATGACTCAGCCTCTACAGAGATATTTCAATGTGACAAAGGAGAAATCCCTGTCATATATGCACAAAGTGCCATTTGGGCATTTGAATGTTGTCATGCTATTTTGGGATGCAAAAAAAGTTCCACTTCCTCCTTGGTCGTGTGGGAGAAGATGCACCGAGCCAGCAGTTCTCAGATTGCTTTTCTACATCCTCCTCACCATAAGTACATTCTGGATTTTGGGTGCTCTTCCCACGTAAGAGTTGCTTTACGTTTGGATGGGGGCAGGGGGAGCGGTGGCTGGAGTGCAGGCAGGGATATGGTGAGGAGAGGGCAGAGGGAGCAGGCGGAGCTCTGTGAAGAAGCTCTTGACAGCAGGCTGAGAAAAAAAGCAGAAGTCTGTGACTGCTGCAGGCCATGGAGCCAAACCAGTGCCCTCAACAGGGACACCGGGACCAGAGGCAATAGGAGAAGGCGGCTTTTCCCAACAGCTTTCAAAATCCACAGATTGCCTCAGCCACATTTCTTGGTGCTGCCTGTCTCCTCACCTAGAGGGAACCTTTGAAGCACTTTTTCACCTCCTGGCTCTGTTCCCAGGCCATCTTCTTGCCTTCCTCCCTCTCCTACTCATCTGTCAGCAGCTCCTCGGGGACAGGCCACCTTCCCTCTCTAGGAGATGTATTCCCCAGGTCCCTAATGCACCAGTCATTTTCAGTTTGAAAACAGCTGTGCTAAAATTCCATGTCCTCGCCAAAGATCATAAACTGTAGCCTCCAGCCCAGAGTCCAATTAATTACTTAAGATATATGGCTTTACTGAAGAAAATTGTGGTTGGGCAGCAAGAGAACCAGGCAAGATTAAAAAAAAAGCACCCCCCCAAAAAAGAAAAAAGTGAAATTGTTGACTCATATTAGTTATTTACTCAAGGCCTCAAGAGAAAACCACTAATGTGAATGTTATAAAACTGAAGAAAAAATAAAGAGAAGGTAATTAGAAGACAGTAGTTCAGCAAGACAGAGGATTTGCTTGCTCCAAGGAACAACAAAGACTGGTGTTTTCCCATGTGACTGACAACTGTGTAGCCAAGGAGAACATGTCGCCCTGCCTTGAGGGTAGCAGCGTTTGCATCCTAGGCTTGCTGGACCTAGCTATCTTCTGTGCACTTCCACCAATGGATAGTCACTGTATACTCAATACCTATGTATCCCTGCTTGCAATCTTCTGCACGTGGAAAAAGATGCCCAAACTTTAGTGAACCAGTGGAAAAGAAGGCTCACAGCCCAGGCACTTGGGTGGCATTTAGGTGTGCCGCTTCCTGCTCAGCACGCTGGTGTTAGTAGATCCATGGGCTTAATCTCAAATACTGAGAAGAGCTCAGTACTGATTTTCAAAGGCTAACTGCAATTCATTCATTTCACAGCTCAGATGAGCAAGTGTTTGCATGTAATTTGCTTTAAGCACTACTGCAAATAGCGGGCTGTTTTGTTGATAGAAAAAAAAAACTCCGTTCACTTTGTCTCAGCATCTCAGCATGGTGGTCATTTCCTCAAGCGACTGCATGGCTGTAGCAAGGCAAGCCATGGTTTTGCTTCTGCTGCTACTGTTTTTCTCATTATTTAGATCATTTGACAAAAGTTTGTGGCACTAAATAGGTGCCCAGGCCCCACATCATGCTATATTGTCAGCAACCACACGGCCACACTCTCATTGCAAAGGGAGAAGGAAAAATGTGTTAATACTTGGTGCCTGCCCATGACTTGTGCAGGATAGCTTATATGCATAGTGCTCCTCAGCCATTCCCACAGTGGGAAGAATTGGCATGGGTATAGGAACCTGCAGAAAGAACCAAGAGGCTGGCACAGCCCGAAATGTGTCTTCCTCCCAAGCCAGGCAGTAATCCTGGGTGTGGTGCAGTATTCATGAGGTGTACTTCTGGTTCCTGAGGTAAGATTTCTGTTTTCCTACTTGATACTGCAGCTGGCATCTTTCCTTCTCCCTATGCATGTGACTAATTCCCACCTCAAAATCCAGCTGGCCTTTTTCTTTTTAAGAAGAGGGAAGTTTTGCAACGGTGGTTGAAAGCTTTCCCTGCTCTAACCTGGCAGGTATTTCTGCACCTATCATTGTCCTTGAGCTCAGAGTGGGGCAGAAGTTGTTAAAAAGGAAAAAAAAACAATACTACCAACAAAAAAAACCCCAACAAGTCAAATAAATAGACAAAATTATTTATTTAAGGACTAAAAGATGGAAGACTCCCAAATATTAATTTTGGGGGTTGGCAAAACTGAAGTCAGCCAAACAGAGTCCAAAAGAAGCATTAAGGTAGAGGATGATTCTGTTTCAGCTACCAGCTAAATCAGAGAGAGGAAGGAGCTTCAGACCTTCCTGCTGTTCTGTTGCTGAAGTAGCAATTATCTGCCTTTCACAGTGCTATTATGCAGTCAGTCTAATTTGAAGGAAATATGTCCTGGGACAAAAGAATTAAAAATACTCTTTTGTTCACAGGTTCATTTTAAAAATTGTTGGTTTGTTCTGTTTCTTCTTTTTTAAGTCACATTTATTTGACAAAGGAACTTCATCGTTTCATTGAGTTTAAGATTAGATCATTAGACCTGAGAGACTATCACTTGTTACAGTCATCCATGACTCTCAACCATAAGATCTCATTTCAGCAGTGGTTATCATGAAAGTCAGCATTAAAATACTTTTTATCATTAAAACTAGAGATAGTATAATGTATATTAAATACCTCTGCAGTCTGTATACAAGAAGACTTGCCCTGAAGGTTGATGCTACCTATAATATTTGGTGGACATCTCATATAGCCAGTAAATGGTTTTACGCACTTCAAAGTTAGTGACACCTGTTCTCAGATCTCTTTCTGACAGTTTAATACCTTTTGTGCACAAATGAATTGTTGTCACGGTACCAGTAATCACAGTCTTCATATATCCAGGATGAAGATAACGCTGTGCCAGGTAGCAGTAGGGACAGAACCCTCTAGAGTAAGCATTTGAGGAGCAAACACTATCAAAGAAATCTTTAAGACATAAATATGTCAAAAAGACTCCAAATGCATAAGTGGAGTAGCTAAAATAAGAAGCAGCTCAGTAATTCGGTCGAATAATCCCCCCGTATCCCTGGTACCTCATCTGCTAAGGAGCAGAAACAAGACTTCCAATTTCACCTAACTTATCTTTCCTGTTGGCTGCTTTCAATGAACTCAGAACAAATTTAACCCAAGCATTTTAGTCATCACTAAAATTCACTTTATGTGAGGATCCATGACATACAACAGGGTATTCGTATTGATCTATCATATAATAGACACCTTGACTACTAAGAAAAATTATTTTTAAGTATAGACATTGCCAGGATTTATAGAAGACGTATGAATTTCCCTAGAAGGTGACAATGCCTTTCTGACATTGCCTAAGATCTTAATGTTATGCTTAATATAAATATAGCCTTGTCCTATTAAAAGCTGCAGATCAGCACGTGCAATGATTGTGTGATAACACTGAACATCTGCCGAACACAGCAAGACTAACTTTGTGCCAGCTGATTTCCTTCCAGCTTAGATAAGTAACTACCACAGCAGCTCTGTTTAAAATATTAAACTCAGTTTTAAATATAAAATATTAAATTTTTAAGTCTCTGGCTCTGCAACTGCTCTGGTTTGGAGCAGAGGAACTTCATGGAAAGCGTCTTTTTTCCATGCACTGTCTGGTAGACTCTCCCTAGAAATTATTTGGATCAGTCCATCACCCTTGCATCAGGCCATCACCATTTCTCCTGCTAGGACCCTGTTTAAAGTCATTAGCTGAGAACCCCAGCTTCTCAGTACGGTTCTCCCAGAGCAGACAGGCTGCTTCTGTGTGCCCTCAGAGGCTATGGTGAGTGAAGTCAGAGATGTAGCTTTGCTACTGAGAAGGCCCATATTTAGTAGATAAAACATATTATTAGGACGGTGGGATATTGTAAACCCCTAGAACTGCATGACTGGGTCCCAGAAGCTCAATGGCTTACAGTTTGTAAATGCATGGTCAGCTGAAAGTGAAGCTTCTAGAGGAAAGTAGTTAAATATGGGCCATCCTTATGATGAAATTGGTACCCTATTGTTTAGTTTGATGACGAAAAAATCCAATTCAGATATATTGCAATGCATTTACAGTCTTCCGGCAATATTGCCTTGAAACCTCATTCAAAAGCAGCCATATAAAAATAAACTTTACAATGAGACTCAGGCTTTGGAGTACAGAATACACTCAATCTTACAAAGATTGATCTCTGAGCAAGCAGCTGGCTGCTATGTTCCCTAAGGTGTCTGCTGGAAACGATGATTTTCTGAGAAACGACGTAGTTGAAAATCCATAATTTATATCATTGGAACTATCCAGCAAATCATATGAGAGCATTTACTTGATTCGTAGGAGAAGTGCCTCCGATGTTCTTCACTTGAGAGAATTTGAATTGTCCAGGTCTCCAAGGTGCGCCCTAAAACTTGGTCTCCACTCACTGAATTCAGCAGCTAAGCAGCTTAATGGGAAGAGACTACCACCATAGGTGATTCCATGATTACTACGCATACTTTGGTATGCAGCTTGGGAAGTGATGTAGATCAAACAATTACAATAACATACTGACCACATGTATAAGTCTGAAACATGGTCCAGAACTCCCTTTAGCTCAAGCAGAAGATTAATGTGGTTAATCAACAGCCAAGATATGGGAAAGCCAGGCAAATTCTTCACACGCAAGATTGTGATAGAGCCTGCCTTTTTTTTCCTTTTTTTTTTTTTTTTTTTTTTACATTATTGTGATGACCATATGTTCATTGGAAGACTTGTTCTAAAGGTTCATGCTAAGATATTAGTGTGTGCTAGGCTTTCACCACCCTTCTAATATATGAAGACAAAGAGCGGGGCATACATATATTGTACTCATCACATGAAGATGGTGTGTTCAGCTTCTGGAAATCAGCATAGAAGAGTATGCCCTGGATTGGAGTTTGCAACTAATGTAGGTGAACTGCATCATCTGCTACAAGATTAATTGGAAAATCTGTGCTTTTTCCAGTGTTCCCTAATCACTGGGAATCTAGAATTGATTTCTGTACAGCATGATGTTTAATGTGGGTTCTCCGCAGTGTGATCATGAACATACATCAGAATTAGTTGTCTAGCTTCTGCCTGCTGCCCGAAGGACAGATTCTCTCTGAAGTGATCTGTTTTCCTCGCAGAGAGCTGAAATGGCACGATCTGTCTGCAGTTCACCTGCCTTGCTTTCTGTATCAGTAACCTAACATCAGTCTTGCACCATCTCTTCAGGAAGGATGCTGAAGTTCTCCGAAACTCCAGAATTATATGTGGCAACTGTCATTTAGCAGAGAATTTGTTTTCCATGGGCAAAAGTATCAGCAAGCCTCTATTTCTCATTTAGACCAGATGTTCTGCAGTTTCAGTCATTCGATTTCAGACATCAAGGCTTAGCCTGATTTTTTTTTAGTTCTAGGTCCAGAGGATGTTTTCAGGAGTCTTGTGGCCGCTGTCAACAATGCGGTAGAGCTCAGTGCCACGATTTCATTTCATAAAGCCCATTATGCACTTTAAAGGTCCAAACCTGGGCCGACAGACTGTGCACTGTCTTCTTCGGTCCAGTTCAATGGAGTCCTTATTAATGGAGTAGAAAGTGAAAATACTGACAGGACCCATCGGTGCAGTGCCGTACCTTTCAGCCGGTCTCCATTCATTCTCTCATCCACAGGTATGGATGCCCATGGCAAATCAAGAGCTGGATTACAACCAAGATTCAAGTCACTTCCTTGCCAAGGCAGGACCCACTCATACCAGTGATGGCCCACTTACACCAAATCCACTTTTATACTCCAGGCAACTGCTCAAGACTCCTTAGAAAGGATTTTTAGGTCATCTTCAGGCCTAGGTTCAGTGGACCATTACAATAACTGCCCTTTACTGTGCTCTTTTGTTCTCAAGAGCCAGGTTAGGATTGCCACAGTCTTCTTGTTTTCTTTGCAGTCTCAGTTCCTACTGCTTCAATTGCTGGCGAAGTGGATCTCTGTAGTGCTCCTGCCAAGCAGAATTACTGCTGTTGCCTCGGGGTCTGATAGAGCTGTTGATAAACTTCCACCCTGCTCTCCCAGAAATTTTATAAGGAGCTTCAGATTATCTTCTGGGCACAGCTACTGTGTTCTCATTCTGATCGGATCCTCCTCTAGCCTAGATAAAACACTCCAACAATTGCTTTAATTAAAAAAACCAAATAAACAGTGCATAAGCCAAACATAACAGAGGAATCCAAGACATTACAGAGGAAACAATACATTCCTTTAGATCAGGCACAAGCATTTTTCTTCCCCTTCAGATCAGGGAAAAACCCATTCTAACCTGAAAAGATCTATCACCTCTGAAAAAAAAAAAAAAAAAAAAGATGGAAACTCTCCTAACTTTACTCACTCACTTCCAAGATACTTAACTACAGAAGTCCTTTAAAGACTGCTCATAACTCTCAAATGATCCTGAACACCCATACCCTGCCAGAATAGTTACCTGCTTCTATGGAGCAACCTGTACGGTTCTTACACCAGCTCTCACATACTGCTTGAATTAAGCAATAAGTGGCCAACAAGTGTGGAACTAGAAGTACTATGAGTGCTTAGATTGGAGTTGGATAAGACTGATGGAGACAAGCAACGTTTGTTGGAGGAAAAGCCACATCAGTCTGAGGTTCCTCCTAGGCAATTTTGTGTGTTCATGACACGTCAGACCGCTGTGACATCAGTAATGTGGCAGTATTGCGACGTACAAGCCAAACTAACCCAAAGCATGTTGTTTTGCAATACTGCAAACATGATGACACAACTTTGGCAGGAGGAACAATGCTATCACAACAAAACTCAGTCTCAGAAGACCAGATGGACCTTAGGAGTTTATATATTGGATATATGTAATGGTCTGAGGAAGGTCATCTCATTTCCATTCAAGTAATGCTAACAGCTGTTATCTTTGAGGTACCTTTATGTTTCGGTCCAAAATGTTTGTAAACTAGATGATGCAGATTATTTTTTTTTTTTTGCATCAGGTGATCTTATAAGATACTAGTGAAGTCAGGCTCTGTTTTTCAAAATATTTGCAAATTAATATTTACCAGCACTGTGCTTATTACTTTAGCCTATGATTAATCCTTAAGAACACTACAACTATTATATAGCAAGTGTAACAGTAACCAACTGAATAAGGCAGATTAAGTGTATTTAGAATTAGCTATCCAAATACATACTTTAGAAAGGCCTATGTAAATTTTACAATTAGGAGATTAAAATTACATGGCTAGAGAGAAATGAACTGTTTTCTTGAGATCTCTGGTACCTTTTTGTGTCTTGGTTTGACCACACCAGAGAGAGATCTTGATTATAAAAATTGCTCAGGTTTCAGCTTTGTTGAAAAACTTCCTTGATAATGAGTTGCGAAGGCTGTTAAATATATATCGTTTTTCCACTGTGCAAGCATAAATTATTTCCTGCAATAAATTGCACTGTACATGTTACTAGGCTGTATATAGATCAGAAATGGATATTTATAATTAGCCTGTGTTTCTCTTCACCTCTATCTTTGTTTCCCAGGGTTGCTATGGATAACTGTTCTTCCACCTCCTGTGTTCTCATTTTGCAGGTCTTGTGAGTCTCACAAGGATGAATCCTCCCTTCCATAGCATTAAATATTTATACAATGACCTGGTGAGGCACCTTAGGTGAAAATATAGGCAATACTGCAATAAGTATTATCTCTTCTTGCTGGTAAACCCAAATAAAAGCATATTGCAGCCTCCCTGTACCTTCCGAGCTGCCTCAGGCAGTATAGGCAAACAGATAAATATGCTGACAAGAGACACATTTTCAGGAGTTTGCCTCTCCTCTAAACTCATATTTCCTGGAAATGCTAGAATTTATGCTAAGGAGTTTGCCCAATAGTTATGAATTACAAAAACATCCATTTTCGTTTACACCAAACTAAGATACCGTATCCTATTTCTTTTGATGGATATTGCCACCGTAATCCATCTATGGATGGATTTCAACTCCTGTCTGGGAATGGTAAGAACTGCAATGAAATATGTGCTACAAAATATTTCTGCCTAGCAAGGAAGATTGCTTTCAGCTCAGCACTTTATGCTTTGGGAGACTAAATTCTCTTAAAGAAAGACCCCGTGGCCCCGCGATGGCCCAGGGGTATTGATGACAGAGGGACATCCAGCCCTTCTCCATGAGGGTGGGATGACTTATGTTCTGCCCTTCTAGAACCTGAAAGTTGCTGAATTATAGGTGAGAGAGGCTGGGAGACTCATGATTTTGAGCAGTTGGCCTTGCCCCATGCCACTAAGAAAGAGTGAACCTTTTCCTGCAATACATGCAGATTTTTTACTGGGATTTACTGCCAGATGACACCAGAGTGATTATGGATCCCTCAGTTTTCCGGCAATCTGCATGACCCCTGGCAGTGGGGCCACACGTTCACTTGCTGATTCTCCGGTTCTGCCTGGCACATTGACCCAGCCAGTGGCAGGGTGGACCAGGCAGCTGACCATTTTTTAAAATTTTTAAAAAATTTTAAAACCCCAAGGAAAAGTGAGAACGCTAGAAAGCAGTGCTGCTCCCACACCAGAAACGCTGGTCCAGCGGGGCTTCCTCTGTTCTCCCACAAACCACGTCCTTCTGCCCATCTTCCCACATCCCCCCTGTCCTCTTGAACCCCTCTGCACATCCTTCCGCATCCCTCTGCCCTGCTGCATCCCTCTCTCCTCCCGAATCCCTCTACACATCCTCCCGCATTGCTCTGTGCATCTTCCAGCATCCCTCCGTCCTCCCGCATCTCCATGCGCGTCCTCCCGCATCCCTCTGCCTTCCCGCATCCTTCTGCCCCGCTGCATCCCTCTGTCCTCCCGCATCCCCCTGTCCATCCTTCCGCGCCCCCCTCCCACGGCCGCTACGGCGCGGAGGGCCGCTTCTGCTCCGTA
>WHYT01017482.1:215590-235912 GCA_009806455.1 Tetrax tetrax | reverse complement strand
GCAGCGCAGCGCAGGGCGGCGCAGGGCGGCGCAGGGCGGGTCCCGTCCCGGGGACAGAAGCGCTGCCGGGTGCGCTGGGCCCGGGCCGCCGCGCCGTGTGCCAGCAGCCGTCGGCGGGGCGATGCGGATGGCGGTGGGTGCGGGAGCGGGCGAGGGGGCAGCGCAGAGCCCCGGCCCCGCCGCCGTGTCGCTGGGCTTGAGCGTGGCCGTGGTTTCCAGCCTGGTGAACGGCTCCACCTTCGTCCTGCAGAAGAAGGGGATCGTGCGGGCCCGCGGGCGAGGTAGGAGCCCCAGTGCTGCGGCGGCCGGCAGCCTCCCCCACCCCTCCCCGGGGCTCCCCTGCCTCTTCCCCTCCGCCCTCCCTTCTTTCCGGTCTCCGGAGCATCGCGCATCCCGTGGGTGCCCCCCGCACCGGGGGCAGCCCGGCCACCCCCGGGGCCGCCCCCGCGGAAGGGCAGCGGCTGCACGGTGATGGGCGGAGGGGGAGCGGAGAGCGGATCCTGACAGCCCCTCTGCCTTTGATGCGGGGTGGCGGTGTCGCCGGGAGCCGTGGGACAGCTTCCAAGGCGGCGGGACCTGAGGTTGTCACCCTCAGCGTGTTTAACGTCGGAGGTCGATGGCTGGGGGTGCGGAGTCGGGGATGCGGTGGGTGAATGAGGAGGCTGCAGGCGGAGGGCAGCGAGGGTGCAGCCGTCAGCGGCCTGCGCTGGTCCCCCCGTCACCGTGTGACACAGTGCGGGGGCTCCTGCGCACGCAGGTTTCTCTTGCGGTGTTTTCACGCACTGGTGGGAGCTTCCCACCCGTTTCTCGAGCTCGGAGGTAGTTTCTCGCCGCGAGTAGCACCCGCGCATCTTGTCGCTTGTGTATCCCGGCTCTTCTACTGACAAGCACCGCGAGTCACGTCAGTCACGTGGTGACTTTCCTTTTGTAGGGAACAAAAGCACACCAGTAACACGAAATAATTTATTTTTTTTATTTTTCATCTTGAAATCCCATGCCTCCTTACTGTTTTCCGAGATGAACGTATTCAGGAACCGACTGTGCTTTCTGGACAGTTTAGACAAAACAAAGCTGTACATTCACAGAGCATGCAGGTCTTCTGTATTTTATTCTGCAATTGGAGCTCCCCAAAGCATGCGGCCTCTGAACAGCATTTGCTAGTTGCATCTTGATGCTCTGAATATAGGAAGATGCAATATCTTATGTATTTGTTCTTAACATCGTGCTTTTATGTGAGGGAAAAGTTGTGAACACAGGTTGCATGAGGCCTTTTAGTTGTATTTCTATGGTCGATAGGCATTTGTTTTGCAGGGGATGGTGTCTGTGTGTGTGTAAGCACGTGTCCATAGGTTCTGGGAACTCTTTCTTGAGAAAAATCCTTTTTAGCAACCAGGACATGCTAGGTATTTTCTCTGTATACATGTGTGTGTGTATGTAAATATCTCTATATGCATACATGTATTTGAGATGATCAGTGTCAGAGCAGCAGTGCATTTCCAGTGCCTGCTGCATCCAGTGTGTTCAAGGTAGATGCAGTGGAGCAGAGCAAGCTTGCAACTTGCAATGTGTCCACTTCCACTTGGATATGAACCTGTTGGAGCAAGTCCAGAGGAGGGCCACAAAGATGATCAGAGAGCTGGAGCACCTCTCCTGTGGGGACAGGCTGAGAGAGTTGGGGCTGTTCAGCCTGGAGAAGAGAAGGTTCCAACGAGACCTTGTAGCGGCCTTCCAGTACCTAAAGGTACTGGAAACCCTTCTGGAGGGCTTGTTGCAATAGGACAAGGGGTAATGGTTTTAAAATAGTGGGAGGTAGATTCAGACTGGATATAAGGAAAAAATTTTTTACAATGAGGGTGCTGGAACACTGTAACTTGATGCCCCATCCCTGGAAACATTCAAGGCCAGGTTGGACGGGGCTCTGAGCAACCTGATCTGGTTGGAGATGTCTCTGCTCCTTGTAGGTGGATTGGACTAGATGGCCTTTAAAGGTCCCTTCCAACCCTAGCTGTTTCATGATTCTGTGATTCTATAACTACATTACTACCAGCTGGCAGCCTGATCTAACAAGTTTATTTGCCTTTTCTGCAATGACCTTATGGTTGAGGGCCTCAGACAAACTACTGTGTTGCAAGAATAGTCTCCCTTTCCCTCCAACATGGCTGTATTCCATTTTTATGGTCCACAGAGAGATCACATTTGCATCATAAATACAAATCTTTTTTTTTTTTTTTTTTTTTTTTTTGTAAGGGAGACAATGAGAAAACACAAGAGGAAGGAATGTCTTTCCATCCCAAGGCAGTTGGAGGAAGTTTCCATTTTGCAGTGTAGTTGGGTCTGATTACTCCTGAAGAGCTTTCAGCAGGGCACTGGGTGAAGTGGGTGCTGGGTGCATGCCTGCCTTCTCAGCACTGGCAGCCGTAAAACATCCTGTTTTGAAGATATTACTGACGTCTATTTGTGTATCTTGCAGAGCAATTCATAGTATTTCCTATTGCCCTGCTCAGTTTGGAAATGTCCAGGCAAATACCCTTGGTTTCTCTAGGGTTTTTCTTTAACGCTGTGAAGCAGTGCAGTTCTGCCTTGAATCTAGCAGTCGGAGCTGCAAGTCCAAGATCGTCAGTGTCAGTTGATGTCTTTTTTTCCACTGGCTTCAGGAGGTGTTGTATAATTAACAAGGAGGCACTTCAAGCCTTTTCTATCATCTCCTCTGTTGAATCAATAATACAGTATCAATGCAATTAGTAATCCTTGCTTAGTTTGACAAAGCAGCAAGTGACAAATATTTTGCAAGGTTATCTTACTTGAGTCAATATTTTCTATAATTTGTGCCCCCCACAGTGTTTTTATTTTATATGCAATAACAAAAGTCTAAAAAATTACTACACCCACTGTAAAGCTGCTCATTTTCATTAGTCATCTTCCATCTCATTTCAATTATATAGTGTGATTTCCAAGCGCTTAATATTTTATATGTCTCCAGAGTTATAGATTACAGTGTTTTTCTTGCATTTGGGATTTCAGAGTAGGTACAATATTGCCTATTGCTCCAGCAGCTCTTGAGAGAGCATCTTTCTAAATAAATGCAGAGCAGAACATAAGAGCATAGCGCGATGCCGAGGTTGCACTCGGCAGAGGCCAGGCTTTAGTTTAGCAAGCGGTCATTAGTCTTGAGGTTCTACAGAAGCAGAACTTATAAAATATGGTGCGCAGGGGCATCCCAAGGCAAGAGACTGTAATCTGATGATGAAAATAATAATCCTTGAGCTTGCGAGACACTAAGAGACAATCCAGAGTTTTTACTTCTCTCTTTGAAATGTGGCAATATGTCAGGAATTCAGAGGCTTCAGTCATAGCATTTTCTAATGCTTAAATGCAGGAGGATCAGTCCACTCCACAGCACTGCCAAAACTGTGTGTGAAAACAATTTCTCTGCTGCAATTTCTCGGATATAATTCCATTGAGGTTATATTAGCGAACTAGTTATCCAAATCCTGTTTTTTCACATAGGTTTCCCATTCTTCAGAGGTGGTTCTGATTTGTGTGTTTCACTGGCACCTTCAGAAGCATTTGGTGACATTTTGGATGCTCTTCTAAGTAATACCATGTTGGCGTCACATAGGTACTTCACTGGAAACCAGAATGTCTGACTAAGAAAGTCCAACTTGGACACTTAGGCCAAATCTGAGCACCCTCTCTCTTTGTTTCCCTACCTTTCGGTTGCCTTGAAAAACAGGGTTAAGATGAAGGTCCTTAATAGTTGAGACTGTTGAAATTATTGTATTTTGTAGTTCCAACATTGCAATTTTGTATTTTTCTAATACATCTTCCTATACTTCCTCTTCCAGGTACATCATACTTAACAGATATAGTATGGTGGTCTGGCACTATTGCAAGTAAGTATCTAAGTATCTGAAAGCTTTTTTTTTTTTTTTGGTTGATTGGGTTTTTGTGTTTGTTTTGGGTTTTTTTAAGGAAAACATCATGGTTAGATGATGAAATGAGGCATCAGGAAATCTGGGTTCTCATTTTGAATCTCACTCTTACTTATCGTGAAATTCCCATCCCTCAGAAATATCCCACTTCAGTAAACTCTCACTCTGGCTACTGTGTCTGACGGTGTTTAAGAAGAAGAAGAGCCGGGACAATCCCAAGTCAGACATCTTTCCAGATTTCCAAACTGTTTGGTACTTGCAGCCATTGGCAGCCACGAGCTGCTCTGACTCTGGGCTCCTGCATGGTTTTCGTCTTTGGGTTGCACTGGTCTGATCAGTTTTTAATAAAAGCCAAGGCTGAATAAGAAATTGTCCCTCTGCACAAAAGGGCTCTTTGAGTACATGTTATTTTTTAGATCAGAAAGCCCTTAGCCAGCCTCAATTGAAAAAAAAAAAAATCCTTTTTGATTTCTAATTTGACAGATAGTTTCAGTTTTGCTTTTAATCTGCAAGATTAATGTGAAGCCTTGTGTGGTGCTGATATGAGATCAGTGTAATTTCACTCTTGCTATCTCTGTAAACTCTGCTCAAGCTAAGTTCACTCTCTGATGTGAACCCAGAGCATGGGGAGCAGCTAGAGGAGCATGGGGAGCAGCTAGAGGAGAAACTCTTGCAGTTCAACCCTAGGTCTACCCACGAGGTTAAAATCCTACCTCACTTTTAGACTCTAATCCAGCCTTTTGGGAATTGTTTGGAAATGTTCTGATATTCTATCTGAGAAGTCTATGAATCCAGTTGTGCCCCTAGTTTCACAGCAGCAAGGTAAGTCTCCGTTTTGGTTGTCTTCAAGCTATGCAAAAGGAATGGAAACTGATAGATCCCTTGAAGGACAAAGGGCACAGCAGGTGTAGAAGGCAACAGAGCTTCAGAGGAAAGTCCTCAGCTAATTTAACCTGAGCTGAAGTAGGCCTTTGTCAACTTCCTCCTCTGTCAGGATCCCTACTGCCTAAGTAGCAATAAATCTGTGCGTTAATCACTGCTGTTTATTGCTGTCGTGAGGCTCCCATCTTGAATATCCAAGCAGAAGGAGTTAAAATAAGAGAGGTTTTATTACAGGAATTTATCTTGGTGAATCTGAGAAAACAATTTCATGCTTAAAAGAGCTGACGGAATTAAATGAAAGCAAAATAGCTGAAGGGAAGGGTATCAGTTGGCTTTTGTCCATCAGCTAGGTGCAGGTATTTCAAAACAAAGCCTCAGTGAGTTTGCAAAGGAACCAAAGAAAGAATTGTTTAAGGATATTATCGATTCAGAATTGCAGCAGAGTCACAAACAGCAACAGCAAGGGCCAGACAGGCATCTATGGGATGCAGAAAAAGGCAATGTTTGGGGAATTAGCAATATCCCCAGCTCTCTGGGTGAAATTATAACAGCTGGCATCATTTTCTCAAGCAGGGAATTTGGAGTTTGGAGGACTAACAAAACCTGCATGACTTCTATCAGCTTGTTTTCACAGTATTTGTTCAGATGGTGAACAGGCATTTCTGTGGCGGCATGCTGACTCAGCATAACTCTGCCTATCCATTTTGGGGCCTTGGGATCTGCGGGGTTACTGAAGACTTCAAAGGAAGTGCTACAGATTCTGCTAAGATATTTTTTTTTAAGTCATAAGAGTAATTGCAGCATGTGTACAGGTATTTCAGTGAGCATTAAACTCATTAATTGGCTAAGTAATTAGTTTCAGTGCAGGTTTTGATAGCAGCATAGATGTGGCTGGTTTTTATAGTGGATACATCTGTGTCAGTGTTTTGTTGCAGATGAGGAATGCACTTGTGAAGGGAATCTACTGCTTGTCTCCATGCATTGGTCTTTATTTCATGTTGTGGAGCTGTGTTTCCACTCCTCAGCCAGACTATAAGGTGAAGCTAGGCTGGAAGATGCACTCTAGGAACATGCTTAATGCACACCAGCTGCAAATAGACTTTCAGTCTGTGGGAGCTGAAGTCGGTGTGAAATAAAACCCCTGAGATGTGTAGAGCAAACATCTTTTGCTGTATGGATCTACTCCTGGTCTCCTTGCTAATGTAGACACGTCAGTGTGCATCAAGTTTTGTGTTGCAATCACTTGAGGGATGTTGGTACCCCTGTAGCAAGCTTAAAGCTTGCTGTGCCTTTAAGAACTGAAGTCATGTCTTGACTTACAGCATTGATGCATCTGGAGAGGAATTTCTGTCCAGACAGAGTTGGATGGGTTGGCAGCAAAGGTCCTCAGCATCACGTAGATGGTAACAGTTATTGAGATTCTTTTTTAAATTGGTCTTAGTTCTGGTCTGTTGTTCATGGTGGTAAGAGACTGTTACTGTTACTCCATGGTGATACTGAAAACTTCTGGTAAGTTCAGTTGCCTTACAATATGTGCAGTTTGAAGCTTCAGAGGCCTAATTTATGGATCTGTAACCCCATCTGTTAGGGGTCTTCCACCAGAAAGTTAAGGGACCTGACCTCCAAAAAAAAGGAACCTGTTGTCAGAGTCACTCGGAAGTGTATGTGATCTGCAGAAATGCAGCGTGCCAGCTGTGCCCTGTCCTCCGTGAAAGATCTGCTCCAGTGTCTTCGGATGCCTTGAAGATAATGCCAAAGTTGCCACATAACGTCTGCTGAACACCAAGCCTGAGGCTCATAGCTGAGTTACTCTGTTCCCAGGGGCAGGGAGAATTCAGGAAACCAGCACTGACTCTTGTGCTGTAGAAATGCTGCTCATTAGCTTCTCTGGCTCACTCCTGCACATAGAGAAAGCCTCAGTGAATTGAATTAGTATAATTTTGCCACGCTCTGCAGTTCTGTAAATCTATTTGACTCCTTTGTGTTTCCTGTAGATTACACAGGTCTTCAGCTCTACTGATAATGTGAGCTGATTTGGTAACTTAATTAATGTGTCCACAGTGCTTTGCAGGTGTAAAGAACAGGATGATGTTAACAATATTTGAGAGTCAAGGGCAATGCCAGCCTGAGCAAAAAGACAGCTTGGATTCTTGAGATGTTTTTAAATGCTGTTAATGGCTCTTAACATCAACTGGAAATTTGAGCTGTGTGTAATTTGTGTTCAATCTCAAGGTTACCACAGACCCTGTAACTATGCAAGCATCATGCTGACCTCTTATAAACTTGCCAGCACTTGCAAAACCATCCAGCTTCTCTTTTAAAAATGAAAACTTGAACACATCAACTGTTTATATCAGCTGTGATGTGCAATAATGTGGTGCATTTTGGAAATTGCTTTTATTGGCAGAAGGCAAACAATAAGATTGTAAGGCTGTTACTGTGACTTGTCAAGGATCTCTTCTTTTTACAGTGGTCAGGAATTACCTTTGATGTTGTATAGTGGTGTAAAAATTTGATGCGGTCTACTGTATACTGAAGAGCCCTTATGCATGGGCTTAGCATTTCATTATGAGATTCCTTTCCTCAGTACTGTCCTTATTTTCCCCCCAAAAGGTAACACTGCTGCTAGGAGCTATAACCAAGTGCATTCATGTTAAGTGTATGCACTTGTAAAGCTGAAATCATGGGGTATATGTACTTTTAACCCACCTCATGTAAATATTTGATTGCAATATTGAGATATTTGAGTGCAATCCATGAGTCTTTCTAATATATAGTCTTATTTATATTCAACTAAGAGAAGTTGCAAATGAGATTATTTACTGTGCCCTCTTGGAACTTCTTGTGTGGAAAATATAAACCCTATATTAAAAAATAACTTTAAAATATAAAAAAATTCCAGCCATTTTGTTTAAGTGCAAAGTTAACAGAGCTAAGCAAATTTGTAACATCTGTTTTCCAGTTAGCTCAGTCTTTCCCAAACAGGATTGGGTAAGTTTTCATTACTTCTTTCTACAAAGGGATTTAAAGGCTTATTTCTGGTTCTCTTGACAGTGGCGCTGGGTCAAATAGGGAATTTCTTGGCCTACACTGCAGTCCCAACTGTGCTAGTGACGCCCTTGGGAGCTCTTGGTGTTCCATTTGGGTAAGAGTTTGCTTTTCTTGTTCTCATCTGAATGTTGTTACTACTTAATAAAATTTTGGATAGACTCAGTGATCACTGGAGGTCCACTGAGAAGATGTCAGGCTGATGGTTGTTACTGATGTGTTATAATGTCGCCTATTTCCATTTTGTGCAGCAAAGTGGCAGGAGGGGAAGGCAATGGTGGAGAAAAGGTTCCTGAGCATTTAACTATTGCTATGATCTGGAACAGATAAACATCTTTTTTGTTTTGGTTTGGTTTTTTTTTTTTTGTCCCTTTCATTGTAGTTATTCTGGACTCTTCTGCCTATTCTCTTATTCACAGTTCCCTTACTATGTAGATCTCTCCTTTTGTCTGACATTCTTTCCCTCCCCCGCTGTCCACAGCCCACATGTGTTTATTGATGCTGATTTTCATTTAATTGGATTTGGCCTTGCTTTCCTGGAGCAAGGGAGTCCCTTGCATATGCATGCCCACAGCTTCTTGAATGCTATGTTCATGTGAGGGGAGGGAACAAAAAAGGCAGTGAATGTTCCTAAAAGGAGTTTAATATGCGACTAAATGTTTTGTGAATAGCTAAACTACAGTTGTGAAACTACTGCAGTGAAAAAGTATGATTATTTAAAAACAAAGCTGTGCATTCTTCAAGATTTTTCTGTTGCTTACTGTTGGCTGCTGAATTGTGTATCTGACTGCACTGGTCATCTACCTCAGAGCGTAGATCACTTTGTACGGGCTTCATGGCTGTCCTTAGTTTTATACACTACGAAGCACACTGATGGAGCTTTACCTACCACCTATTATTTTATCCTAGGCCTATGATCTTTGTAACCAAAGGTCACTTTGATTAAATGACTGTATAGCACCTGTAAAATTGGACTTAGTGATATCTCACCAAATTGTTAACAGTTAGATATGCCTTGAATGCCAGATGCCTGGTTTGGGGGTTTGTTTTTTGGGGGAGAGGGCGATGTGGTTCTAGTTTTTGGGGTGACGGGGGGGTTTTCCTGAAATGAGACATCAAGGATTGAATAAGACTGAGACTGGATGCATCTTTCCTAAGATAAGTCAGAAAAGCATTTTGAAGATCCACCAACATTTGGTCAAAGATCCAGCAACATTTGATACTGTTCCTTTAAGAGGGAAATTCATGTGGCACATCACTGTTAGAACCCTATTAACAGGATGTACTCAAACTTTTAATTCTCTTCATCTTTTTGAAAGGTCCATTTTAGCCTCTTACTTACTGAAAGAAAAACTGAACATTCTTGGCAAGCTGGGATGTTTGCTGAGCTGCGCTGGGTCTGTTGTTCTCATCATCCATTCCCCAAAGTCGGAGAGTGTAACAACTCAGGCTGAGCTTGAAGAGAAGCTGACAAATCCAGGTACTTTGTTAATTTTATTAACTCATAGTGATTTTGTGAGATTGATCAAGAGTAAGCAGGAGGAAGAGGCGTACCACTTCCATCAGGTAGGAAAACTGACTTCTGAAGAAACCATGATGTGACAGAGGCAAACCAGTATAGCTTTTATGTGGTAAAACTATGCCTTGCTGTACTTGGAACTCATCAGATTTGTTGATACCTGTGCACAAAAAGGAAAATGTGGATGGTTTTGAAAACATTATCGTGCACAGCAAGCTCAGAACAATGGCCCTTTGAACTTGCAATTTTCTAAAATTATGAAAAAGTGTATCTTGCTACTTAGAGATCAAAGGTATGATTCTAGGTTCTCAGTTTAAGTTGTGTTATACAAAACAAATAATACTGTTTGTCTTTTGTTCTTTAATTCTGCCTTTGTTTGCTTTATTTTTTTAATTAAAAGTTTATACTAGATACCAGTTATGTTCCAAGCAGATTTCTTTGCACAGTAAAGGTGTGTAGAAATACACTGTTAAGAGAGATGCTGAAATGCCTGTTCTTTGTCACAGAGAATGTAAAGCCCCTCTGGCTCCTGGAGGACACATGCTAGTGCTAATAAGCACCAGACTCACTTTTATTTTTCTTGCATAAGAGCTAAGCTGCCAGCTATTGTTATTTCCTTTAACTGCTTTAGGTGAGAGAAACTCAAACCTAATAACATCAGCTATCCAAAAAATTTGCAAACAGAGAAAAGAAAACAAATACCCCGGTCTAAATTTACCATTTCAATCTGACCAAAATTAATTGCAAATATAGCTCTTTAAAACTGTAAAGCATCAAATGTTTTTCACCAGTCTGGTCTGTGTACTGATGCTGTAATGTAAATGATACAACTTCCCAGTTCTTTCAGCTCTCCCTACTCACCTTAGTGGGATCTTTACGTTTAAGCTCTTTGCTAGATCCACGCACCATGCTTTAGTGAACCGCTTATGAATGAGGTGTTATCACTGCTGTCTGTCACAGGGGGCTCTGAGGAGTATAAGCCTGAGGGAAGAGAGAATAAAATTTAAACAGTCATCTTAAATCCAATTTCAAATCTGCAACAGTGTGTATCTTACTACATGATGATTTGTTGTACCCAAAGAAGACAACAACATTATCAGTTGCAGATGCCCACAACATCTCTAAAAGCTCAGTGATTTGCATCTATTTTCAATAGCAAATCTTAATCCTAGTGTGTCCCTGTAGTTCATTGGTATGACATGATTTGCCTGCTAAAATCTGTAGAGGACCAAGAGTTTTCACCTTGCTATTATCTTGTTTTCTTTTTGTTTTCCAGTTTTCGTGGGCTATCTCTGCGTAGTGCTGCTAATGCTTCTCCTGCTTATCTTCTGGATAGCTCCAGCTCATGGACCTACTAATATCATGGTTTACATCAGTATTTGCTCTCTGTTGGGCAGTTTCACTGTGCCCAGCACAAAAGGCATTGGGCTGGCTGCTCAAGATATCTTTCACAATAACCCCTCGAGTCAAAGGGCTCTGTACCTCTGTCTGGTACTTCTGGCAGTATTGGGATGTAGCATTATCATTCAGTTCAGATACATCAATAAGGCACTGGAATGTTTTGACTCCTCTGTGTTTGGTGCCATCTACTATGTTGTGTTCACCACCCTAGTCCTGCTGGCTTCAGCCATCCTTTTCAGGGAGTGGAGTAATGTAGGAGTGGTAGATTTCTTGGGAATGGCTTGTGGATTCACCACAGTATCTATTGGAATTGTTCTTATACAAGTCTTCAAGGAATTCAACTTCAATATTGGGGATTTAAATAAACCTAACATGAAGACAGATTAAAATATTTTTTGAGGGGAAACTGGGTGGTTCAGGAAAGGATGCAGAGCCTTTCATTTCTAGGTCACTGATTCAAATACGATTCAGGTTGGTGGTTACCCTCTGATGAGTTGGTGGCCTACATGAAATGAATTGGAGGCCTCCATCCAGTTTCAAAGGAACAGTTGTCCATGTACCCCAGTCAACACAATAAATGACCTTAATTGGAACCACTGATTGATTCAGCATAGAGACTGATGTATTTCCTTACTGTAAAAGGTAATCCATCGGAAAAGATTGGGAAATATTCTGACAGATGTGTGTGAAAGCTTGTATTGTGGCTTCTGAGGTACCGTTTCTGTGGGCAGAGAACATCAGTTTCTAATGCAATCAATCTGATACCTTTCATGAGTGATTAAAATATGGGGGGGGAAAAACTGAGTGGAACAATTTGTTAATCTCAATATAGCAATGTGTTCACCGTCAAGGCTGTGAATTCTAAGACAAATGTTGGTTGACCCGTGAACTGCAGATTTGTCCTTTTTAGTGACTGTCTCGGCAGCATGGTCTGCCATACGGTGAAGACACTGGGGAGTTTTAAATTGAATTCTTTATACAGAGCAGTGGACCCTTAAAAATCTTTCACTAATTACTTATCAGCTGATGGTAGTGTCCAGGTATGCATTTTTCTGTGTAACTTATGTGCATTAAGACATACCACATTCATCTGAGAGTTTTTAATTTGGAGCAGACAGAAAAACTTGGGAGGATGTGGAAATGATGCACAGACTCATTGCCTATACGGTGGCTTATTTGTAAGCAGCTCAGAACTATTTCAGTGCCTTTGTAATCCAGAAATACTGCATAAATGTGAATGTATCTGTTTCAGTTGGCCTATACTGGTTTAATAACTCAATTTCACTGTCTATAATATTGGACCGTATTCAAATTCTAAACGTGTAAAACATCCAGAAGAAGCCACACATTTTTGGAAGAATTTACAAACCTGAACTGAAGCCCTTCGATGCCTTGACAGCTTCTGAAAAACCCATAGTCCTAATGGGAAGAGGTAATCTACAGGAGGACTGTTAAGTGACTAATTACAGAAAATCCTTTTGTGAAGTAGCTAATAAGCAACAATCACAGAAAAAGAAATTTAAGAGAGAGGAGAGTGTGAGATTTCTCACAGCTCAAAAAGAGATGACGTGATCCTCTTGTAACGTGGGAAAATGAGGTTGAAGACTGAAAAAGCATAGGCATTCAGAGAGCTGAGTTTCAGATAGCCAACAGGGATATACATTCAGATCCAGTAATTTATAGACCTGTGTGAACAGTTCAGCAATAATACTTTGACAAGTAGTACAAATAGCTTAAGCTATGATGGGAATGATTCTGAACTGTTCAGTTTAAACCATTTAGAGAATATTGATATGTCAAAGAAAGAGTTAATTCTCATGTTGTACTTATATTTGGTAGTTAAACCATCAGGAGTCAAAAACTTGTAAGGAAAGCTTGAAAAGTAATGAATGCTGGGTTCCATTTAAATACAAAAATGGAAGGGTACGGTGGAACTCAACATCTCTAGTTCAGAACATGTCCTGAAACAAACAAAAAAAAAAACCCAACATGATTATGAGACAGCATTTGAAAAAGTTCATAACACTTTATCAAGAAAGTATGAATGTAGCTTTGTGGCTGGCTGAGAGGAATGTGGACATTGATTAAAGGAGATTAATACTGTCCACTCTCATGTTTTTTTTTTGTTGACTTGAATTAATGTTACCTTAAAACTCAGCCTCCATTTTCATTTAAAGGGAATGTTATAAGCCCTTCTGATGGCAGCAATAATTGTGAACAGTGAATTGTAAAGATGTAGTATTCTGAAGGGACTTCTCTGAGAGAGTAAGAGCCCCACTGTGTTATTTGGAAGCTTGTTTTATAATGCCAAACTGGGGGGCAATGATCTGAGTTGGCAGAAACGCACATTGTTATAGGCCAGCACGGAAACTAGGTGTCTTGGTGAAATAAAATAGCTCTAGCAGAGAAAAGGCCATCTTCATGGATTTTTCAAATATTGTGTATGGTTTCTAGAAAGTTTCAGAATTGTAGAGGAGGGGAATTCAACTGTGAAAGCTGGTTAAAACTAACGTCTGTCCATTATTGATTGGAAGATGGTATCTTGGTTGTCAGCAGTTACGTTTTGTCATATTAATTCCCTTTTTTTTTTGTTTGAAACTGGAATTGTCCATAGGTTATCAGACCTGTAGAGACCTACATTTTAAAACAATGTTAGCTGTTTTTTGAAGCAGTCATGTTGTCTTTTCAAAATTCAAATTCAGAGTGCATGAGTTGCGTGTTGGTTTTGTACTAGCCTTTAATCTCTGAGGACTTCTGTGAAAATCTTTGGGTTAAAATGGAAATGATCGTGGTCTCATTTTAGTCCTCCTTTGGCCATATTTGTTTGTCTTGTTTTGTTATAAAATTCATTCCTATTTATTTAGAAAGTGCCTACTCTGGTATGTTAGGTGCGTACGCAAATTATTAGGAAATATTAGATACAGAATAACTTGACTGCCCTGTCTAAACTTTGCCATATTCTGCTCTGTACACACAAGTTTACTTGATAAGCACCCTCTATGCAGAGTATGAATAAAGTAGCAGCTGTGTTCTGTGGTCCTCTGACCATCCTTACAGCTGGTAAAGGTCTGCATAGGTTTCTTCCCTTCTCCCCAGCTGCTCCTCATCTGTGATGAGCTTTCTAGAGATGTCTAGGTAACCTTCTTGTTTAAAACAGAGATGTCAAAAGCCAGCATATAAGGTGAAATAAATTCTTGTGGCCTTGCACATCATTTATAAATATCTGCAGCCTTTTGCACCATGAATGCTAAATAATGGAAACCTTTATTTTTGCTACTTTGTTCAGTATGCAGCAGTGTTCTTTTGAGTTCTGCTGTACCTGGATCTGGTTCAGTTCTAACTTTAGAAATGTATTAGCATTTTATGTTGTCGCTGTTGGTATGATTCTTCCCCCCTCCATCCTACGCCCTCCTTGTTCTAGATGTCCTACCTTTTTTACTCCCATTGCTTTCTGATTTAAAAGGAGGCACCGTTGAAGTTGAATTTTAGCCTTTCCCTGTTTTTTGGGTTTTTTTTCCCCACCTCTTTGACAAGTAAGCACTTTGAATAAGACAGATATCTGAGTTCCTTCATCTCAGGGAGCAAATGTGCATAGTTGTCTCCTGAGTTTCGGTATCCCTCACAGGTCTGCCCTTTCCGTGTTCTCTTTGCATTATGTTTAGCGATAGCTACAAGCCAGATGACCTCAGTTCTGATTCCAAAGTAGAAGTGGGAGAGGCTATGCATACAGAAAGTGGACGCATTACAGTGGTGGGATGCATTTAAATGAAATTCAAATCCGTATGAAAGGCGTTCCACACCATATGTCTGGCTTCTGTTATACTCGTCAAACATATTTACTTGGTAGTCCCTTGAAGATAGCTCTTTGATCATTATCCCTTCAGTGTATGGAGAATTTACATGTGTCAGTCATGATCTTTATTAGTTGTCAAAAAAAAAAAAATCCCTCAAATGTTCAGTAGGAGAACAGAAACCTTTTTGATACAACAACAACAACAACAACAAAAATTTGTAACATCTTAAATACTTATGTAAAAAAGAAAAATATCTAAACAAGTTATCTGCTGTATTGACTTTCCAGGACTCTGTATGTGTAAATAGAGCCTTTTTATTAGTCAGCTGCAACTAACATTAATAAGAACCTGTCATATCACAGTTTGACAGGTGAGGCTGCCTATCAGTAATCTCAGTTTATATTGAACATATGTATTTTTCCGAAGTCTCTAGCACTGAAAAATGAAAACACTGGATTTTATTTGTTGAAAGACTAGAATCTGAGGTTTAGCTTTCTTTTTTTTTTTATTTAAAAAATAGAGGGTTTGTATGTGAAGAAAGATTTGGGGTTATTAAAAAATGGAGTGCTTAAAGGTGGGCTGTTGTTTGCACGTTACACCCTGTCACCTTCTTGTTTCATAAATACAATACATCAAGTATTCTACAGATCTTCCTCAGTTGTCTTGAGATGATGTGACTGCTGAAGTTTTTCTGTTAAATCAAATGTTTATCCATGACCTGTTATCTTTTCTTTACAGAGATTAGTCTTTGTAATAATTCTTTGGTGCTACTGAGTATGGTCTTAAGTGATGCCGAATTTTACCGTGTACCATGTTAGGCACCAATGATGTCAACAGTTATTATTACTAGTGCCCAAGTATTTCAGACAGCAGTGTTGAAATGTTATGGGTTAAGAAATCTTTTTTTAAAAGCTGCAAATATTTTTTTTTTTATGTTGTGGTTCTCCCTGCCCCTCCCTGCCCCTCTCCCCTGACAGTTGCTCTGCAGAGTGGAAAATATTACACAAAAGGGGTATTTTTAAGTTAAATCTTTTTTTCAACTGTGGAACTTTTTTTTTTAATTTACTTTTTTTTTCTTTCCTGCAATGTATAAAATAGTTATAATGGGATATGGGGAAAAGGTGGATGGCAACAAACATACAGTGTCAGGTTTGGTTGCTTCAATGCTATTGCAATATAGTTACTACAAATCACATAAAAATGGTTTATTTTATTAGCTTCCAAATAATGTATATATAGATTTGTTAATGGCTTACAAGTCAAGCTTACTCTCTTTGCTTTTTAAGAAATAGTTATAGGCATGTTGTATTTGCCTTGTGTAAATTATAAAAGGCTATTTATTAAGTTTTCTGATAACTAATCTATTTATTAACCTGTATTGTTTTAAAATAAATGATTTATTTCTAGCTCAACACTTGTTTTGTGACTCTTCCTCTTTTTAACACAGGGAAGGGAAAAAATAAAGTTTCCCACACATCTAACTGATGTACAGCCAATTCATAATCCCAGTTCATAAGTGCAAACTGTTTCCATTACCCTTTCATAAAACACCAGCCTTGCTTTTACTGAGTAGCGGATTCTTGCAGATCTGTACAGATCAGCTGCCACATGAAGGGCTCAGTCATCGTATAGTGGTGTCTACCAGCAAGCTGTAGTCTTAATGTCTACATTGCACTGAAGTTTGCTCACAGGTAAAACGAACGCTTCCCTGGCAGAAGTGTTTCTTGGGGCCTCAGTCACTTCAAACTATGTCTTAAGGGTTGTCATGTGCTGTGTTCAGGCACTGCTGTCCACTGGCTTCCTGCAGAAAGAATCACTTGGAAAATCACAGTGGCTGCCCATCTAATCCTTCATCTGAAATTGCTAGCTCTTCATATCAGGTACTGGCAAATACATGACTTTCAGGCATGTTTGGGGTTTTCGGCAGGAGGGGGTTGCTATTGGTTTGTTTGTTGTTTTTTTTTTTTTTAATTGTGGAATTATGATTAAGAATTTCAGTCTCTGTGCTTTTGTTTTAGGGGATGCATCAGTATCACTACTGGTCAAAATTAAAAGTTATTTGTTAAACAAGGAAATGAGCTCCTCTCCAATATAAAATGTTGTACACGGTGGAAAAGATTGACATGGAAGTCACTGCAATTTTATTTTTAAAGATATTGATGATACTAGTACAATGAACTAAGATAGACCAGAAAACTAGAGGTATTCCTTTCTACATGCAGCATCTCTGATTTTTAAGGAAATAGGATAAGTATGTATTTTGAGAACAGGTTTTTAGCAGGAAAATTCAACTCTCTATTCTCTTTTTGTGCATCTCTAGAGTTAGGCTTCTAAGGCAGCATTGTGGTAAAAGCAAGTGTGCCTTTTATGCCACCATTATTGTTGAAAGTCAGGGACATAATCAATCCTGAGTGTATGGATCTCACCTTCACGTATGGGAAGAGTGTTAAAGACCAATTCCCATAATGCAAAAAAAAAAAGAAAAGAAAAAGTCCCATTGGTTTTTCTGAGGTTTGTTCTAAGAGCTCAAGTCTTAAGCAGAGTCGCTTAAGTCCCTTGTGTGGGACAGTGCAACTCTTGTATGAGTAGACTCGCAGACATAGCTTCTTTGTTCCGCTTAGTGGTCTGTGTTAAATGCAGCAGGGACGTGGCCACCGGAGACCCTGTTACAGCTGCCTGATTCCCTAATCAATTTTCTGCCAGACCTCGCTGGATCCACCTCCCTAGTGGGATGCTGTAAAAATCTGCCAGCAGGCACTGTTCTGCCCAGGGACCAAGTACCAGCGAGCAGCTCTGGGCAGCTGGTGCATGGTGGCTTTCATCACAACCCCTTCACTGCATGTACGCGGCTGGAAATTACCGCACGAGAGTGAGTCAGTATGCAACCCGAGCCAGAATACCTGCTAACCCGGTAAGGTTTCCCGAGGTTGTGCAGGTGGCATTCTTGCTCTTTGTCCTTTTAAACCTCAGTAGATACTGAGCCCTGAAAAACCCTGTCCATAGCCTTGTGAAGTATGTACACTAGCTGACCTCTCCTGTGCAATTCACCAAGCACCCAGATGGACAGTGCTGCTGAGTTACTCTACAAAAATGGGTTAGGTTTGGCAGGTTGCCACTGTTCTGGTACTTGGATTTCTTTCCAGATACACCACAAACATGCCTGAAATCCCATGCTGTTGTAAATTTTTCAAAGATGCTTTGAGTATTTTCTGTTACTGAGCACAACCCCTGCTTTGAAGTAAAGATTTAATGATTTGTGCCAAATTGAGAGCACTTTAAAAAATTCTTATTTTGTATGAAGAGATGACAGCCTGTTAAGTGGAACTAGCAGTTGAAGAAATATGAGGAGGATGATTGACAGATAATCTGTGACATCCCACAAAGAGTCTGTAACACTTAAAGGAGTCCAGGTAATATTTTCAGGTGTTCATTCTCTTTGCTATTGGTCTAGATTCGTTGACAGGTGGTTTTGAAGAGAGGAGAGCAGAGTGGAAGGAGAAGACTAACTCACTTCAGGCATCATTACTGTTCAACTCAGGAATACTTATGTGTATATGTTTCCAAAATTTGGCATGATCACAGGCACGTTAATTTCAGCTCCTGTAAACTTTGAACTCTCTTAGATATTGGTACTTAGATGCTCCTGTTTACACCTGACTGGTTTATGCAGTACAGTTGTTAATTTTTTTTTTAATCCATTTGAGGAACCCTTTTCACCAGCTGTTGAACTTTTTCAAAGACTTCACCATTTTGGCGTCCTGTAAAACACAGAAAAAACAGCCTCCTACTGTGTAATTACCTAGGTGGTAACTGCTATTGCTTAGTGGGGGGGTGTATGTGTGTGTGTATAGATATGAAAACAACTACTTCAGAAGTTCCTACTGTGTAATTACATAGGTAATTGCATATTGCTCAGTGGTGTGTGTGTGTGTGTATATATGTACATATAAATATATATATGTGTGCAAACTACTTCACAAAGGCAAAGTTTATGTTATAAATACTAGACTGGTTTTAAATTGGGGAATAGAATGTTACCTTAAGGAATACAATAGACCTAAATTTTCTTGATTTGCTTTTAGTGGCCTAGAAGTGGCAGAGTGAGGAATGGGGTTGGTTCAGCTGAGAAAGAACACAGCAAGTAACGTGATGAGGAGTAGCTTTGTCATGGGCATCCTGTGGGGGAAAGCCAAGATTGCTTCTCTGGTTTTGTTTCCAAGTCTAGCAAAAATGAAGCAGCTGATTGTGCAGAGTATGATAAAAGACAACACAAATCCCGAAGAAGGAAGGATAAAAAAGAAGAAACTGCTGTCACTAAGGGATGCGACAAAATGGTCCATCCTACTTGAAAAGTCAGGGTTGTGTCTTCCACGTTGGAGCTACTGCCTGTGTTTCGGCAATGTTGGTAATCTAGACATAGTGCTACAGTTCAGCTTTGTAAAGCCTGTTCAAATAGTTTTAGAATGATAGAATGGTAAGGGCTGGAAGGGACCTTTAAAGTCCATCAGTCCAACCCCCCTGCAAGGAGCAGGGACATCTCCAACTAGACCAGGTTGCTCAGAGCCCCGTCCAACCTGGCCTCGAATTTTTCCAGGGATAGGGCATCCACCACCTCTCTGGGCAACCTGTGCCAGTGTTTCACTACCCTCATTGTAAAAATTTTTTTCCTTATGTCCAGTCTGAGTCTGCCTCCCTCTATTTTAAAACCATTATCCCTCATCCTATCACAACAGGCCCTACTGAACAGCCTCTCCCCATCTTCCCTGTAGGCCCCCTTGAGGTACTGGAAGACCACTATCAGGTCTCCCCGGAGCCTCCTCTTCTCCAGGCTGAACAGCCCCAACTCTCTCAGCCTGTCTTCATAGGAAAGGTGCTCCAGCCCTCTGATCATCTTCGTGGCCCTCCTCTGGACCTTCTCCAACGGGCAGAGAGAAGAGATGGAAGAAGAGACTGAGGTTTTGAAGAGACTGAAGAGCACTCAGAGCCTGACACTTGTTAACACTTGTTTCAAAGACTCCTCAGCTGAGGAGAAGTATTTCTCTATGCATATGTATCAATTCTACTTCCTATGAGATTAAAGCATTTTTGGTTGTGAAGTACGCACCAAGAGCGCGGGACCTGAATTAAACAGATTAATAAACCACGTCATTTACCCAACCCCGTAAAAACACCTCTTTCCCTTACTGCATATGGTTTGCAAGTTTAAGTCATTTTTTTTTTTCCGTAAGAGTGTAAAACCTGGGTAATACATGACTTTCAGGCATGTTTGGGGGGTTAGGGAATGGTGTGTTGTCGGTTTTTTTTTAATTGTGGATTTATTTTTTTATTTTCCTGTACGAGTGTAAGATCAGGGTGAGGTGGATTTTGGCGGGAACGGCCCCGACACGGCTGCAGGCGCGCAGGGACGCTGGGTGAGGCGAGGCCGTCCCACCAGGCCTCTGCCCGGGGGCCGGCCGCCGCCATCCTGACGCACACCAGTGAGCGGCAGGGCCCCGGGGGCGGGCCGCTAGGGGGCGCCGTGGGCAGGCGTTTGGCAGCCGTTAGCGGCGGCGGCGGCGGCGCCCGCCCGCCCCCAGGGAAGGGACGGGGAGGGGGCGGGGCTACGGGGTGGGACACGTGATCCGCGGTGGGCCTCGCTCTGGGCCGGGCCGCGCCCCTTCCGGCGGGCGCTGCCGGAATCAGCAGGGAGGGGGTGGTCGGGGTTAGGACGCCGCCCGCCCTCGCCTCCCGCCGCCGTTGTCCACCG
>WHYT01017482.1:155498-192835 GCA_009806455.1 Tetrax tetrax | reverse complement strand
TGCTTAAACCCTGGATGTACTGACTGTGTTCAGGTAACTGTGGCTTAACGTACGCGTTGCCTGGTATCCTGCTATTGCAGGTTTCTCCATGGAGAAGTTTTTGGTATCCTGCTATTGCAGGTTTCTCCATGGAGAAGTTTTCATGACTCAAGTTGGCAGGCTGGGGAGCTACAACGTAGACACCAAAATAAAACATCTTCTAATTTGGCTGAATTATTTTTAATACCTGTTGTAGTCCTCCAGTCTGCTTTTAAAATATAGTGATGGGGGGGTTGCGTCGTGTTAGTACGTTGGTTGAATTCTATAATTAGAACTTTCCATTGTTTCCTTACTGCATGCTTGTGTCTACAAGAACACTTGCACTGATTCACAGGTTTTTTGCGTAAGACAGCCTAACTCCTTTTTTTATTATTATTATTACTTTGCAGTGGGGGCTGGCGAAGTAGCTAATTTTGCTGCCTATGCTTTTGCACCAGCTACATTAGTGACTCCTTTAGGAGCTCTCAGTGTTCTTGTAAGGTAAGAAGCACTAACAGCAGTGTGATTTCGGAGAGAGAAGCAAAATACTTATTTAGAAGTGTGCCACTCAATTATACTGTAATAAACTGTACACAAAGTGTGCTTATAAACATCAGGAGTAACTTTAAGTTTCTCCAAATGTGAAGTGACTGCGATCTAAAAGGATTCTAGCAGTGCATCCCCAAGCTGTGAAAAGCTATCATCTTCTGCATTTAAAAAACACGTTGTGTACAACAGAGTAGTATTTTAATTCCTAATCAGAGTTAAGATTTTGGTCTTTTAAAAATTATTTTTTCAAGTGCTTAGATGCAGAGTTTTTGAGGAGGCAGCATAAAAAATAAAAAAAGAGTTCTGGGGAAAGATACCAAATATCAACAGATAGTTCTGTCCATAGCAAGTATCTTGAGATAGAAAATCAAGTATGTAGCTATTTTAAGAAAATGCTGAATTTGTAGATGTGGCGTAACTGATTTAAGGACATTAGTAGTGCTCCTGCTCACCAACAGCTGCACCCTATGTGTGCTAGTGAACCTGTACAGTCAAAGCAACCTGTAAGTTGATAAGCAAATTAGTTAGATATTACTAATTGCTTGTTTGCTCCTGTATTTTTTTCTTTTTAGTGCCATTCTGTCATCCTTCTTCTTAAATGAAAAACTTAATCTACATGGAAAAATAGGGTGTTTGCTAAGTATACTGGGATCAACTGTGATGGTAATTCACGCTCCGCAAGAGGAGGAAGTAGAAACTTTGAATGAAATGTCTCACAAACTGGGTGATCCAGGTAAGAAAAATGCTAGCTTGGTATGTAAGCAGCCCATAATTTCTGTGCTATACTTGCATTGCTGCTACTTTCAAGTTCCAGGAAGATAGCCCGTGTCTGCTTCATGTCGTCAAAATGAAGTAGAGATTTGAGTTCTGTGACATAATGCCATAGAGAGCTTTGCGTGATGCCAGTGAACTTGTCTGGCCTTGAACAGAGTGTCTTGATACGAACCATTGAGATGACAGTTTACGCAAACACAGCAGCACCGTTGGATAAACGCAACTTCTGTAATTCCTGTTTTAATTGAAGTGTGTCAGTCTCTAAGCCCCCCTTCAAATGAAAACGTAGGTGCTGTGGTAGGTGTCTGCTGAGATGTGTCATCCTGGAGACCTGCTCCTATGCTTACGTGGACGATGAGGCACTGGCAAAGTACTGTATATGCCAAAGCAATTCCAGTTTTAAACACGAGGAAATGGCCAGCTCGGGGATGAAAAAGATGATCTGAAGGAATTACCTGATTATTGGAAATCTGCTGATGAATGTAGCAGCCTGTGAAAACTTACCTCCCTAAGGGGTGTTCAGACACAAGCCTGTATCCAGTAGCATCTACGCTTCAGTGAGTTTGTGTGTAAGGCAATTCAGCAATCTGATCCTGTAGTCATCTTGCTGATAGAGAGGGAAAGGTAATACAAGGTGCCCGAGTTCTGTTCTTTGCTTTAGCTAGCTCACTCTAAAATCGTTTTAATTTTGGTGTTGGAGGAGTAAGGAGAAACATCCTGAACTCTTGTGTTTTAAGCTGAGCCGATCACATTGTTCATAAGCAAGTGTCTTCTCGGTGCCTCTAAGGCTCTTCTGATAGTATACATAAATAACAAGATTTTTTTTGTTTTGTTTTTCCCTTTTCAACCACAGGTTTTGTGCTCTTCGCAACTTTTGTTGTCATTGTGTCTTTAATTCTAATATTTGTGGTGGGACCTCGCCATGGACAGACCAACATTCTCGTGTACATAACAATTTGCTCTGTCATTGGAGCATTATCAGTCTCCTGTGTAAAAGGTTTGGGCATCGCTATAAAGGAACTTTTTGCAGGAAAACCAGTGCTGAAACATCCCTTGTCTTGGATTCTGCTGCTAAGCCTTATTGTCTGTGTGAGCACGCAGATCAACTACTTAAACAGGGCCCTGGATATCTTCAACACTTCCATAGTGACTCCAATCTATTACGTAATCTTCACGACATCTGTTCTAACTTGTTCTGCCATCCTTTTCAAGGAATGGCAAGACATGGCGGCTGATGACATTATTGGCACCTTCAGTGGCTTCCTGACTATTATCGTGGGGATCTTTTTACTGCATGCCTTCAAAGATGTTAACTTCACCCTAGCAAACCTGCCCCTCTCGTTGCGGAAAGATGACAGAGCAGCAAATGGTACTTTGCTGAGCACGCACGACTGCTTTAATCACGATGAGGAAAGTGCTGCCTGTCTGGGTGAAATACAATCCACTGAGAGTCTCTCAGCCAGGAGAAATGGAAGCCTGTCAGCCTTCTGAAAATATCTACTTGTTACTTAAGAAAAGAACAATTCTGTAACTCTGGAAACTTTTTTCTGCTGTGAAATGTCTGAGTGTACTCATGTACTTTTTAACAGTATGTGTAGACAATCGTTATTTTTTAAGTTCGATTAGTTTCGATAAAGAACACTGAAGGGGTTTTCATTTGCCTTATTTTTACTTTAAACAATACTAAACTGACCTCAGACCACAGTTGGTTTTGTTGCTTAAGTTATGTGTAAATACTTTCATTTCATCCTTCTGTTTTAAGATGTATTGCACTAATGACAATTTTATCAAAAATAAATCGCTCTATTTCTGCATTGGTGGTAAAAAGATTGCGGTGAAGATGGATCCTTTGTACTTGTGCCCTGGCTGAACGCTGAGTGACTGTGAACAGGAGCTGCAGTAAGTACTCTTGTCCCAGTTTGGAAAGGGAAAGCTACAACCCACAAAGGCCAATTGCTTGAACATACTGCTTACCTACAGCTGGATGCTAACCTTGCAGCATTTGCATCAAAAAAACCCTCAACCTTACCAAATCAGAGTAAGTGGCTGGCAGGAGTTCCTGCTCTGCTTGGAGAGGTGAGGCAGAAGGAGGAAGGATTGGAGTAGTTGATAGGAGCCAAAACAGCTACTCCCTCTTTTGTGGAAGAGGTCAAGGTTCTGTTTGTTAGGCCATGTGGCCCTGGCTCTGCAGAGCTGCTCTCTGTTTTCAGTGTTACAGCTTGACCTCACAGAACTGCTGTTTTGTTTGCAGTGACACAGTTACTGTCTGTGACAGAGCTTAAAAAAAAAAAAAAAAGACTAAAAAGAGGAACATAATGTCATTGTTTAAAAAGATGTGGGGAAGGCAGGTGACTAAGGCAGAATATAAAAAAAGGTGTGGTGTATTGTTTTTTTTAAAAAAAACCCCAACATTTCTCCTGTAGCTGTGAAGCTTAGAAATTATTTGGGACAGAGACAACTGTGTCCTGCTGTTGCTTCCACCTACTACTGGACTCAATTTTGTTGCTGTGAAACATCTGGAAAGAGCTGAGCAGGAGAAACTAGCATGAGGGAAGGGAGAAAAATGGGTTCTCAAAGGGTTGTGTTCTGGGTATCACACTATGGGTTAGAATCATTAACCAACCACCACCTCCAGAAATCCACATCCTGGGTGAAATGTGTGTCTTCTCCAGCCATCTTAACTCACGTTTGGTTTGGGCTGATCCTAACAGGCACCCAAAAAGCTCTGTTAGGATCCAGCAGTAAGCAAGTAAGCAGGAGTTAGGACTTTTAGCTGAACAGGCTGCTTTAAAATTCACGTTTTACAGCTGCAAAGTTTTACAAACAATTTTACTGATGGTGCTGTTTGCATAATACAGTAAGTGTAATTAAACAAATACTTTCCGTAAGTAAATCATGATTAACATCATTAGAGCTTATGTACTGAGATAGATTACACCTGATCGCTGTAGGCAGGATTCTTGTAACCAAGAATTCCTTACCACTTGTAAACATGTATTTTGGTACGCAGGTCTGTATCGCCAACCAAAATACAAACTGTGTTAGAAGCTCTCATTAGGAAAAAGTAAACAGTCCCCATTCTAATCAATCAAACATCTTTTGAAAAGAGCAGAATACTACCAGTCACCTCCATGTTAAATAACTTTGAAACAATCACCTTAATTAGCCTTCATTTCCATAATTACTGATCTCAGAGACTAGATTTGCAAAGAGGAAAAGCAGTCAACTGACTAGAAAAATTATTCACAGAGCACCAAGCGGTTGGTTGGTTGTTTTTTTTTAATAAAGGCTAATTAAGCAATTAATGTTCTAATAATACAAACAATTAGGAATTGATTTCTAAATTTTTTTTTTCTACAGAACCCAGTTTCTTACCCTCCACAGCTATTCTTTTGATAGCTTCGGGGAAAATTGTGCCAGTCCAGTCTGAAATGGCCACCTCAGTACATACCGGAATGCAAAGAAATTTCAAAAATCTTTTACAGTCGCAGGTTTTTAATCAAAGTGTATAAAATTTTAGTCTAGAAAAATAAGTATAGATTGTATACAGTTATTGTGCTTGGAGACTGAAGAGGACAGCTCACCACTCAAATGGCACAGGCATACTGAAAAATGCAGATGAGAGTATTCCTTAAAACTGTTGGTGTGGTTTTTGTTGGTTTTGTTCTCATACTTTTAGCCTAAATAGGTGCAAAAAGGATCGTTAGGTGGGAAGTCTAGTTGCTGGCAAGGGACTGATGAATCGGTGGCTGGAAGCAGCGCACGTGTTCCACGGGTGTGCTCTCTCCATCACCAGACTTCAAATACTTGTCCAAAATAGCAATTATTTCATCATTCAGAATCTGGAACTTGCGGATTCTCTCAACCATTTTCTTCAAAGGCTGCAAACAAAAAAAAACAGACACACAGGAATGAGCTTTGGAGATAAAAAGCCTTAGACGCAAAAGCAGTAAACCCTGTTACCATGCCTCTCTCAGTAATGTTATGAATGTTTCCCTTCCACTGTTAGTCCAGTGAAAACTGAAGATGCATTTCGGGTTTTGACAGTGCTGCTTTTTGTACAGAGAAGGGCAATTTATAGCAGCCTTGTCACAACCTGAATGCACGTATATAGATGGAAAGCATTACGAAAATCCCACATATTCAGGAAAACTGAGTTCTCACCGACCAGTCTTCAAAGCCCAGTACTAACACCTTAATCTTTTGTTCCTAAAACCCCTGGTGCCCTCCTTTTTAACTTGTCATTCTAAAAAGCGATTGCTGCATCAACACTGCATCTGAGCACAAACAGCTCTGATCTACTGTTGTTTATTACTACAGTGACTACAGAGCAGATGTTTTCAACTCACCACATTCTTTATAACCTCATCTTTGCCATCGTGCTTTTGGACTTTCAACAGGTGGTAGCAGAAATCCAACACATTGAAGCGACGCTGCTGTCCCAAAAGCACGATGATCATGCAGCCAGCCCAGTGCAAGCCGTCTCCGAAGCACTGCCTGAAACAGGAAACACACCACATAAAGCACGTTTCACCCAAATCTTCAGAAACATGTCCACAATAAACGCTCGGCCATCAGCTGTTTTACTAAATAATGAATACGTCAGACATTTTATCCAGAAAATACTGCAAAAGCTCTGGTAAACTGAGCTCTCTTTCCAGAATCTACAAACGATGCAAATGGCAGCTTAACAAAAAAACCAAGCCTCCCTCCCCCAGTTTTACACAGCGTAGAAGTGCCCCAAAAACATTTACTCCCCATTAGATTCCAGCAGCATTACATTTCATTTTCAAAGTAAACAACATTTTCAAAGAAAACAAAGTGGGAATTCAATGCCACTCTGCTCCTTTGGGCCGCAGGCATGAAAGGAAGCAAAGGCCTTATGCTACTGCCTCCATAACTGCTCAGTGAAAAGCACGTTACAGCTCAACAGTTTTTCCAAGTAAGGATAGTCTCAAAACTAACAAACTCAAGAACTACAGTTCCTGGTTAACTCATGTTAATCGTGTTAACTTCCAAGTGCTCATTCCTGCTCTTAATTCAGAGAAGAAAATATCCAAGTGCTCATTCCTGCTCTTAATTCAGAGAAGAAAATACTTGCTAGAAATGCATGCACCAACATTCAGCTATTTTGTTCAAGTTCAGCGTCCGTAGGGGGTCGGACTACTATTGAAAGACGCGTGCTAGGGCCTGTTTGTCACGGCCTCATTCATTATACAGTGGCAACACTTAAAATAGAGGGTTATTTTTCTTAAAGATAGAATAATATCTGTGTTACGGCTTATGAGCCCCTCCCAGCCATGGCAGCACTTTCCCTTTTTTTCGCACTAAGCTCTTGCGGACGGGCAAACAAACGCCTCCATTTTAGGCCTCCCTGGCAGTCACAGGGAGGACAAACGCAGTGCTGTTGCCCGCAGGTGGAGCGCTGGCAGCTGGCGGTACGTACTCCACAGTGAACTCGTGCGTTCCCACGGGGATGCAGTAGACGAACTGCATGGCGCTCCAGAGGCGATGGAATTCCACGCACTCGTCCACGTGCATCACCCCGTTGCTGGGCAGGGGCCCGCGCCAGATGGGATCGTCCAGGAAGGAGCGGATCCTCGTCAGGATCACCTCAAACATGGACAGGCCGCAGCAGAGGCGTTCTTTGGTCAGCAAGTCCCCTTCCCTCGCGATTGCGATTTGCTAAGAGGGAGAGAAAGAAAGTGCAGAATCCTGGTAAAAGCCACTTGACCACAAGGCTTTATTGGGAAAAAAAAAACAAAACAACATGTTTTTCAGTTTCACTTGGTTTATTCTAGGAGATATCTCTCCTGACTTTAAGTGAGGTCAGAGGTCACTAACCAGTTCAGTGGAAAAAAAAACATTCAGAGAAAATTCTAAAAGCATTTTCAAGCAGAGAGGCTTGAAAGTTAGTAAGCTAAGTGCAGTAATGCTAATCCTGGACTAGACCCAGAGAATTTTAAAGAATTCTTTGCCTGAATAGAGGCAGAAAGCAAAACCAAAGAGTTCAGCGCTCTGCTGCTAGCACGGGCAGTAGCTCCTGCCTGCGCTCTTCTGCGTGTCTCCTTCAGCTGCTGCTGGCAGAGTGGGAAAGCTCCAAAGACAGCACAAACAGGCTGAGACAAAACCCACAGATGGCAATGCCAGTCAGGGCTCGGTCCAGCTTGTGCCATCACACCGAGAGCTCTCTGCTGCCATGCAATTGCACCTACCGAGCTGCAGCACACAGTCCGAAGTCTGCTTCGCAGCATTTCGCTCTTGGTTTCTACTATTCACATCTCAACCACTTGTAAACTGCTAAGGTGAGTAAGGAATTAATGTACCCTTCACACTGAGAGAAAGGAAAAATAGCTCTGAAGCTGCAGAGGCAGTTCAAGAATGTTCTCTTTGGTCATTGTTTTTCCAGGAAAGCGCAACTAGGCTCATTTTCCAAGAGTTTCTAATCATCTGGCTGAGAGAGGAATAAATTGTTTTAAAATACATATATATATATATGTGCAAGGAGAAAATAGATCGCTTTTGGCAGGATTTGCACTAGGACCTCCCAGGGCAGTCCTTATGCTGAGAGGGAATCACACAGCAACACACATACAAATTAGCATTCTCCCCAAAACATGTCAATAACACCTCAGACTCAAATGTTTTAAATTTCTGAGCTTCACCAGCTTTACCAGCTCCATGGATCTGCAAAAAAAAATAAATCCTGTTGTGTGAACAAGCTGGATGTGCAGGCTTCAGTTCTGACACAGCTATCAGCACAGCTATCACGTGCGAAAGGACAGGCTTTCTAGTGCTCAGAAATTTCTTGAACTGCCTCCGACACAAACGAGGGAGATTACCTGGGGTGTGCCCAGTCTTTCAATGAGAGGAACCAAGTGTAGTGGAGCATATTTTGATTCAAGTCTCTTCATTTTAGCATCGAGTCTTTCACCCTCTGAAAGAAAAAAAAGAGAGCACCAACTAATTTAACTGGTAGCCGATTTAACTTTATAAACAGGAATTAAGCAAGAAAATTCTGATTTTTACACAATCTTTATTCAGTGCAGTAGAAAACTGGGTAAGTTATTTTTATAGCTCTATCTATAGATTAATCTTCAATGTGCTTTTAGAAAAACATATTTTTAAATGTTCCATGTAGGTGCAAACAAAAAGAAACCAAGGATTTGTAGTAGAATACATTTAATTAACTACATTGAAGATCAAATATACAGCTCTACTATGCTGCTGCTGCTAACATATTTGACTCCCACTTGTGCTAAGCCAACTAAATTATCCTTATCATACACAAAATGCTTGACTCTAGAAGGTGGGGTATAACAAGGGTGGAATTCTGCGTATAACAAGGCTTAAAAAAGCGGTTGGCGCCCCCCCCATCACTGGCAAGTAGGAAATGTTCTCTGGCAAATGGGAAAATGCTATTTACAATGGTCTTGTTAGTTTTATGCAGAGGTGCAAGTAGCTACGGTGAGTCTGGAAATATTCTTCAAGATTTTTAGCTGATGGAATTTCTTCAAGCAGGACAAATCAGCTGCTCTGGCAGCGAGAAACGGAAAGGAAAGGAGACAGAGGAGCAACAAAGAAAAAAGAGAAGCATGAGGGGGGAAAAAGCTCACTTTCTGATGACAAAGGATGAGGAAAGCAGACACCAGAAGAAGCAATCCTGCAAACACTCACCACTGCATGCCTAGTTTAGTAAAAAGACATCTGAAAACTCTACTGAGACCAGGCACCATTTGTATTTACTTACTCTGCTGACAGACTTCCTAGACCCGTACGACCAAGCCCGCCCTATTGAACGGACAATCACATAAGCTAAACAGCACCTTCGGAAAAGCCTCTCACCACACCCACACAGAGGGGTAACACTGCCCTGGGTATCCATCCCACCCTTCCCAATCATGGCATTCCTCCTCTTCCTCTTGTAATTTGCACGGAGCCTCGCTGAGAAGCAAGTATTTTTGAGCCAAGCAAACAGGCCTGAATCTGTTACCTCTATCCCATAATTAAGAGCAGCGTGGTAAAGGATGACTGGGGACAGTCACCAAAACCACAGCAGCAGGCAAGAGAAGCAGAGAGCAGCAGCCAAGGAAAGTGTTTTCGCTTAACCGATACCTTTGACGTGAACTCTGGGCAGGATATTTTGGAACGGTGCCGCGTGCAACAGGTCACACACCTCCTCCAGGGACTGAAATGAAAAGGAAAGGGGAGAGATTTAGGAGCGAAGAATCCCCAAATCACACCCAACACGGGCTTCCGAAAGCACGCCCATGCCGTTGCAGAAACACCGGTGGCAGTCAGCTTCTGCCACACGGAGCCGCTCTGAGCCCTTGCTCTCCTCACGGGCTCGCTCCCAAAGGCAATTTGATTTCACCAGGTTACCTTGGATTCCCACATAAACTCCAGCAGCTCTCCTCCCACCCTCAGCTGGCAGTTTATAAAGGACAGAGTATTTATTAAAAAGACTAATGCCGAATGAGTAATTTTGGTGTGAAAGCGGCAGACGGCTCCTGCGCAGACAACCGGAGCAGTGAAGAAGGTGACTCACTGCTTGGTTATTTTTACCAACGCTATTCCCACAACCCGTTATCCGTCATGGTGGGTGCGTGTCCCTGCCAGGCGGGCTGAGACACGTGACAGCAGCAGTGAACCACCGCTCAGGAAGTATTTTGCATCTTTAGGGACAGGGGGAAGGAAGACAGATGTCTCCTGGTTCTTGGCTGTCAAACGTGCAGAGAAAACTCAGAGATGACCAAAGCTCCTCATTTTCGGAGCACAGGCTGGGCTCATTTGCAATCCCTCAGCGCTAATATTAGAAGAGATGTTCATCAGCCTTGGCAAGGCCAGGGAACGAGTGTCAATACTCCTTTCTCACTCCTTATGGCTGGACATGACGCTCTTAAGGGTCTTTTCCAACCCAAGTGATTCTATAATTCTGTCCATGAAAATGCCTGTGCTAGGCAGTCAAGACTAACAAGACCCACCCAGCAGCAGAGATGCACTACAGACCTACGCTTTGCACCGGGTTAAAGTCCAGTTATGATAGATGACCACAATGGAAAAATACTGAAATATGTGATGGGACATTGGGGCACCACTGAGGGCAAAAACAAGAGGAGGGGCAGGGAGCAGGTTTGTATTATTATAAAGTGTCACCAAAGTGGCATCCCAAAGAAGGTACCTCCAAGTGCTGGTGTCACTTTGGTACACCCTCAAGCAGTGAGGGCCCTCACCTGCCTGGCCTTTCATCACATACCCTGTGAGCCTGAATCCAAAGTAATCCAGCTTCTCATGTTGTTTCAGCTATCCCATTACTGAATACAGGTTCACTGCTTGTCACCTCTCCCTCCTATTACTCTCCACCACGAGGGAGGGATTGTCTTAACACCATGAGCAGGACTCTGAGGAACAGCACGTCTTCATTACCTTATCTTACTTCAACAGCTTCGATACACCCTAGAGAAGAACTCTTACATGAGGCTTTATTTTTGTGCAGCGGCAGGCCCCCAGCCAGCTTGCTGAGGAAATGATGTACCTGGTTTGCAGTCAGCAAAGATCTCTACCTGACGGGCAGCCCAGCCTCAGCGGCAGCGTGTGCTTCCACAGCGCGGGCAGAATGGCCCATACACACAAGCAGGGGAGAGACTCCCCACCCAAGTCTTGAAGACACAACACAGGTAAAAAAAGGGAAGACTGCACACTTGCTGCTTTTCTGGTCCATAAGCAATGACCACTTTCACCTCCATAAGCACCCGAAAGCATGAAGACGAAGAAATTACACATCTGGCCATTTTGTTTGAACAGCAGATTGTATAATGTGGAAGAACAGTGGGAAAAGAAAACGAGAGGGAGGGATAAAGAGCAATTGTAGCAGTGTGCCCTCAGCAGCAGGCAGCTTTGCACGCTGTAAGGAAGAGGCTAGGCACACAGGAACCAGCTGAAAGACTGGGCATGTTTCACAGTTTCGTTCACGCTAAGGCAGATGAAAGTCTGGCAGAGCGGGCGCCACTGTCAGCCATCCAAGCAGCAAGAAGGGTGTCCAAGAAGTCCATGTTAACTGGCAATGTTTCAGATAACACCAGGAATGACAAGTGGGCAAGGGAAATAACAGTACCAGAAGCACAACTCATTGACATAAAGAGAGTAGCCCTGTGACTGACTGCAGGAATACTGTATTTGATCATTATTTACGATCAAGGTCATAATATCTGATCCTCAGGTACCGCACACAAGGCAACGCCTCTCACCCAGCAAGGTCAGCCATCCCTGCTACCTCGCAGGCATGAAAGCCCCTGCAAGACTGTTAGAGACCAGAGCAGGGAACTGCTTCTACCCATCTGTCCACCAGCATCAGCAAACTTGCAGATTTCAACCTTGTCATTTGTGACGTTAGTCACAAAAATTGGAGAGTACATTTTGAGAGACAGATGGGTTTTAAACCAGCACAGCAGGCACCTACCAGACTCTGTTCAATGAGGAGGCAAAACAGGACGGCATTTCCCACTTCCCGCAAGTTCTGGAAGCAGACAGTCTTCAGTTCTGCATATTCAACAATATCCTTCAACTGATGGTGAAAAAACTCCAAGATACCTGAAATCAAAAGAGAAGGAAAAAAATTAAATCTCAGGAGTCAGAATGAAATCTAGTGATGATCACACAGGCACACCTGTTACCTTGGGAAAGCAGACAAAGGATTCTGGTCATGTGGGTAAGAGTCACATGGGTGAGGACAAATTTTTCTTTCTGCCTCAAAAGCACAGCAATTTTCTAACCACTTTGCCTGTTCAAAGGTTGCACCGATTGTGCATAAATACACTGCATCAGAGCACACTAACCCAGGGTGCAGGTTTAGAGTTCTCTCTCCATGTATCAGCACATCAGATTTTTTATCTCCAGACATGCAGCCTGGAGGAAACTGAAAGGAGGTTTAAAAACACTAAAAATCAGAGGTTATGAAGCGTTAAGCTAGTGGCAGGCTGACCTTTCTACCTGGATAAATGATGCACAACGGAGTGCCTAGCTTCTCACTCCTAGAAAAGGGAGCCAGTGTAGGAGGTAAGAAAATAATTTCCAGGAGCAGAAAGACAGACTAAGGCTCTTGTCTGCCATTAGTCCTGTTCCAGCCTCTGTCTTCAACCTGCCACATCACCCGACACGTTCAATTCACGGCTGTTATTTTCAAGGATGACAGAGCCAGCAAGATGCAAGGCACTAAAGGTACAGGGAACAGGGGTGGTGGTGTCAGGCTATGACTGGCGGTGCCACAGAAGGCCAGACATCATCTGCAACCTCACAAAACAAATACAGAAATCACAAGTCAAGCTCTGCTGGCAAGGGTACATCAGATCCTGCTGAGAAGCACAGCCAGAACACTGTTTCTGTCAAAGCTTTGACAAAAGCTGTTAAAAACCAGCTAAAATTATAGCTTTCAAAAACATGTAATTTACGTAAAGATATGTCTTTTCCACCAAACCGCTCCTAAACAAGAGTGACACTTAATGTGCTGGTGGATTTCCAGCTCCATCTCCCTCAGCCTCAGAAAGGTTGTGCAGTCCCTTGGTTAGAGACAAGCCCAGGAGAACCTGGCCCTTTCAAAAAGCCACCAAAAACTTCAACTGATGACAGAACAAAACACATTGCACAAAGCTTTCAAACTGCCTGCTACATACAGCAGTTCATTTCCATTACACAGAATTAAATCAGACAGTTAAATCTCCACTCAATCACAACTGAGAGAAGACAAGGAAAGGGAGCACAGATGCCCCCCACCACCTTCCCATGTTTTCCTTGAACACAGATGATGAGTATTTCCCACGCAGGAGATGAGACTTCTGTATTTACCCAGCAAGGTAACGGCTGAGAGGGGAGTGCACAAACATAAAATACAGCCCGGAGCGTATCTATGCCAAGGAAATCCCTCAAATTGAGCAGAGAAACTTGAAAACATACAGTGAAGGAGGGAACTGTACAGCTAACCCACACACTTCCACAGAAAGGCTCACGTCATTAAAGTCAGTAACACTAAACATCAATAAAGTGCATAAAGGGCTGGCTCTGTCACATCTCACAGAACTGTTTGTCAATAGAAAATCTGTGTTCCCACACACATTCAGCGGACATAAATTTCAGACCTAACTTTAGCAGTTTAGTGACTCAATAGAAAAACAGAACTGAAAAACTAATGGAGAAAGGTCACACGTAACGCATGCTTGCTGAGCTTGATTTATTCAAAGGAAACACATTTAAATCTAGCTAAAAAGCAAACAAGTTGTGCCAGCACATTACCTACTCCCCTCTTCCCATAACATGGGGGCCATGTAATGGAAAAGCTCTGGAAAAGACTGTTGGTGTCCATTCACCACTGCGGTATAAAGGCCAGGTACAATGGCCAGGGTGTTTGAGCAGCAGTGAGCACTTGTGTTTGCTGTTTAAACACACCTGCAATGTTTAAACACACCATGGCAATGAGATGCTGCAGTGCTGAATATGGGGACTCCTGATTTAAAGATGAGGTTGAAAAGGTAGATTGAGAGAGTAGAAATTTTTTTCACAAAAAAAAAATTTGATGCTAGGAAAAAAAGCAGAGTGAGGGAATTGAAGCAAGCTTTACTGCAAGTCTACAGTGTGTTTTAGTTACACGCCCTCGTGTTTCCTTTATGGTTTTCTCTATTGATGAAAGGGCTTCCACACCTAGCAAGAAAGGTCTTCTAAGGATCAAGCGCTAGAATTCAAGTCAAATACTTTCCTCATACCAAGAATGGATGCCTTTCTGGAAGAAAACGTCCATTGTGTTATTGTGGTCTTAGGTCTGTACCATAGAGGAAATCAAACTAAAATATCTACCAACGCTTCTGGCCTTAGTATCCATGGCACGTACACACATTGGAGGTGAACTGCCAGAAGGGCCGGAAGACTCCCCAAAACACAGTGAGTAACTACGGACATCACATAGTTACCATGGTGAGAAAGCACTTCCCAAGCAAGCAGGATATTGGCTACAAGAACAGACACAGGGATTTTTTTTTTTTTTCCCTTTATCTTGTATAGTGAGTGGCAAGGAATTTGGTGAGGAACAGAAGCTGAGCAGAGCAGCAAGAACAGTTCTGCTACTGCAACGTGGAAACAACCATTGGTCATGAAGGGGTTGGAAAGGATGGGGGTTTTCAGACTCCCCTGAATTCCTCATCCAGCCTGTGGATTTTGTGGGGAGTTTCAAGAGAGAGATCGATGCCCAGAATGACGTTGAGACAATTCTATCAGTGTTATATGAGCAGCTGTGAAGTGAAATCCTGAGAATAACCTGAGAAAAAAAATATAAGTAAATATAAAGGAGCGGGATGGCACAGAGAGAAACCAGAAGCAGCAGAGAAAACTGTGACTGGTGACAAGGAATGCTATTACCTAAACCCATATGGAAGGTATGACTGAAACCAAAGTGAGACAGTAAGTCCACCCAAAAGCAGCAGGATAGCAGAAGTCAAAGGTTCATACCAGGAAAATTACATATTGTCTTTTACAGCCACTCCATGTGAGAGTTCCTCTCAAAGTCCTTAACAAAGATCCTTATTTCTTCACCCAAAGCCCCAGCCTCCACATACACATGCATTCATGAACAAATTGTTATTGTTTTGAAAATCTGACACCCAGTATTTAGCAGGCAGTTGTTCCAAATGCTGCTGTCAACAGTGCACTGCTTCCCCTGAGAGGAAGGGCTTGATTTACTGGCAAAACAGATGAAAGCTGACAGAGCTACACAGGCTATTTTTGATGGAACAGAAATGACACTGAAAGCATGATCTGCTTTTAATAGAGTCCTGTGGCAGAAATACATCATCACCTTTTCATTAATGTTTGAGCAATGGCATTGCCAATTACACCTCCTTGTGCAATACAACACACAGAACTGTACTTTTGCGAAAAACTATGCCTGCAAAACTATGCCCTGCAAAAAGAACAAGTGTTTTAGGAAAGTGTTTCGCTTGACTGAACCCAACCTTCCTACTTCCCCTATTTTTATTTGTGATGCAATTCGTAAGTTACCGAATTAGTTATACACACATAGTATTTTGCAAGGCAAATGAATCAAAGCTTTTTGCTCCTTCTCTCCAAGAAAGCAATTTGAATTAAACCCCTCTATTCCTGCAGATGGGATGGCATTAGGTGTCATAATAATAGATTATATAATCCTAGTTTCTGATTTACACAGATCTCAGCAGAGGCAAAGGCTGTTGACATAAAACAGATCTAGTAAAGTACAGAAGATTAGTAAAGGATTAGGTTCCATCTCTGCTTCCAAAATCTCATCTCAACAGCCCTTCACCAGCAGATGCCAAGTTTCAGCTGTGCGGTCTGTACACTAATTAATTGAGGAAGTCAGACCAAGTCAACACATGCAATGCAAAGCTGGTTGCATTTCTTCACTTCGGTTACCTTTTGTTTTCTATAAAACAATCTCAGTTCACACCTACAGATGGAAATCAAACACATTCCAGAGCTTGTACCTGGTACAAAAAAGATCAGGATGAAAATTAGCTATTAATTCTAGAACTGAATTGCTGACTAACAATGAACTAGACCTTGAATATCATTCTTGGTCCAGTTGTGTTATGGGTTATTTTCTGCAGGGTACTGACTTGACTACTGTCAAGTAAAATCTGTTAGTCTGCAATAAAAAAAAAACTGCTCCCAAGAAACTGGGTGCTACAATGACCTTTAGTTTATGTTCACTTTCATAGAGACCTTCAAATACTAGCTACAAATACTTCCTTGGCTCACAAAAGACATCATTAACTCTGTGTATCAGCAATCATGTCATTCCTTTCAACAGAAATGTTCAAAAGGTTTAAGCTTATACATGTACCTGGGAATTATCATCACAGAGCCTGTGTACTGTGCACTGTGTTTATTTTGGTAGAAATAAACATCCTTTCATTCTGCATATCTAATCAGTCCTTACTGCCCCTTTCACAATCACCTAGGTGATTTGGGTTGCCCTCAAACTCTTTCACGTAGTCTGTGATTCCTTCCCAAATCTTTCTCCAATGTTCCAGAAAAACCTATGAATAAATTCCCTTCATATCCTTCCCCATGAGGACTCAAGCCATTATGTCTCCTCCAAGAAATTAACTTAATCTCTTACTCATCCAAATTTGATCAAAAACCTGGGATAACAGGAAGCATTACTAGCCCTTCTGCTGTGCCCCAAGCGATGCTTCACTACCTGTTAAATGTCGGACCGCCAGTCGCCCAGGAAAGTGCAGAGCCCCAGTGTTGGTGGGCCTGTAGATGCACTGCCAAGGGATGGTGAGGACCAGCAACAGCTTTCAGCGCTGGCACTTTTTGTGCGGGAGCAATCACCTGCTATTTGCTGTTTTGAGGTCTTTTTTCATATCTGAGTTGGACCATACTTTCTGGACCAGGCTACCTGCAGTCCCCATTAGACCCTGACCCGAAACATTCCAGAAAAAGGAAGGGTGGAAGACAGCTTTTTGCCAGGTTGCTGTGCTGAAGCAGCTCAGCAGCACAATCAGCCCAGAGAGATGGCAACACAGCAGCCAGCAGCATGGGGCACTGGAAGGGTTCCCCAAACTGCCATGCAAACAGATGGGACTTCAAGAGACCGTGGCCTGGTATAATTAGTGTTTTGCCCTGCATCGGCTTTGGGTGTTTTGTTTCTTTGATATTTTTTTTTTAAAGAAGAAATATAGAAGTGTTATACTTAGGAAAAAATACACAATTACGATACTTTCTCACAAAGTTCATATCTTGCTAAACTCTTTTTTTTTTTTTAAACTTCCTTCTGGAGGGGTGATATACCAGTGACAAAAATCTATGCCTCATCTCACTGACAAGCAGAGCTGACAAGCTACTTTCCTCATCCAATGACGCTTCAGAGTGGTAGGACATGAAAAACTCATTTATTCCAAAGCAGGAACGCTGCATTCAAATACTAGAAAAATAGCAGAAGAAAAATTACCTTAGAGATGAAATTTCAAGTTTAAACTCTCATAGACCAATAGTCCTTTAAGAGCTTCAGCAACTTTAAAAGGTCTCTTTAAAAATCCTTATGCTTAATGTATTTTTAGACAAATATTTTTATTACTACAAGATGAACAAGTTCCCCACTGCTTTAGACTGTTCCTATGGAAACAAACTCATTGGCGAACAGGAGTCCTGAACTATACTGGTGCCACTGTCTGTACCCTGCTCCTTTTCGCAGGAATAAATCACCATTTAGAAATCCACAAGTCCAGAGGGCTGATTATGTAGGGCTCAAGGAACTGCAATCAACGGAGTCCAAACAAAGCTCCCCAGATGAAAAATCTGAAGTGCATGAAATAGCTAGAGGTTTACTGAGTAGACTTAGATTGCTTTGCATATGGAGAATGGACTCAGGAAATTAATTCTGAATCGATAAACGCATGTTACATCCAGACAGATGAGAATCTACATATTTAATCTGCAGATCAGAATCACAGTTTTCGTCTCTCTAAATAGTTAGTGCCAATTATAAAGAAATTATTAAATAATTTGTTATGAAAGAACAGAAGTAGCATACAGACGTGCTCCATAACACTCAGGCTTATTACTACAACTCCTAACTTCTGCAGGAAGCTTTCGGAGGCAAAGGAGGGAACAGAGAACAGTCGGTGTGTATTAGCTCACATTTTCTGTGGCGAACCAAGTAAACAAGGCATGGCACAGACTGCTACAGAGGAGAATTTAGCAAAGAAAAGAGAGGACAGGGATTCAAATCAAGCATGGTTTGAGCCTGCCCCTCTACAATCTGGCAGTTCCTCTTAAGATGCCAGGCGAAGGCTAAAATCTACAGCACGTCCCCATCGCAGAGAACATTTTCCTTTATCAGAGCTGCTCCAAGGGCAGACAGCTCCATGATAGAGAGGCATCACGCAGTGCAACGTGATTCTTCAGTGATGAGAGAGATGGAGGTGCCCTGAGCTTCCACATGCATTTTCTCTCTAGTGTCTTCGAAAAGAAACGGAGACGCAGCGTGACAGTGCTATAAAGGCTGTCTCTGCCATTTCTTGGAAGAGACTTTCTGGGAAGTTATTAAGCATCTACTGCTAGAAATAGTTCAGAATAGGAAAAATGCACATGTCAAAACAAAACCTGTTAGGAACAAGGGCAGTGAAGCAGCAAAGAATCAGGTTGGTTTTTGAGATTCAGTCCAAATCTAATTGCTATGAGCTTCCATCGTAACACTAAAAGTCACTCAGAGCTCTTGGTACAGTAGGCATCTAAACACATGCAATCTCTTTTGCAAGAGGAAATGAGGTCAAAGCTGTTCATGATCTCTACAAAATAGGAAAGTGATGAAGGATTTTAAAATGTTTTAATCAATCCTGTGAAGGCTGCCATTGCACAAGTAAAGTTTTGCCTTTGCTGTAGGATAGATTGCTTTTTAACCTCAAGAGGAAGTTTCTGCTTATATCCCTGGACATCTCCTGAGACATACTTACTCCTTACAGGTGTGGATTTCTGGCAAGAGACTACGAGCTTCCTAATGTCACCTGCAGTATCACAGATCCTGGTGATGCATAATCTATATTTGAGAATACCTACTGCTTGTGCGGTCAGACCTTAATGAGTCGCTAAAAATCTCACAGAGATTATTTTTATACTGCTAACTACCATGATTCATCCATTTCTACGCTCCAGGGAGAAAAACAGGAAGGAAACACTTAGTAAGTCCTCGATTTCATTTAGCATTGGTAATGAGCGTCAAGCAAGCTGTGGGAAGCAGAAAAAAACCAACCTCATTCCAGTAGGAGTGGCATTTAACAAACCTAAGTGAGTCTGGAAAAATAAGATATACTTAGTAGGTGGGTGGCACATGGAAGGATTAATTTGTGTTAATTAGAAGTTGTGGAGGAGGAATATTTTGAAGGGGGGGGAATCATTTTCAGAATTTCAGTGATCGATGTGTACTAATTAGTCAATTACTTCTCCATAGTGGCAAGCAGCTTTCAGAGTCATTTCTTCTTCTGCAACTGTCACACCTCCTGTTAAGTGGCTAAGATACACCCCATACAAGCCTCAGACATAACTATTCTGGCAGGACCAGTTTGCCTCTCAGCAGTATCACTCCTTTTATCTTCCATTTTATAAGGACAAAGGAAGAGGAAATAGAGGCTTTTCTAGAGAACCAGGGTTATCTAAATGAGATATTTAAACACAAGAAGTGTGTGAGGCTAACTTGCAGTGGGAAAAGCTCAACACGCTTATGAGAAAGACTAGAAACAGAAACTATTGTGAACATACCAGTTTAAGACCAATTATGCCGTAAGGCTGGCTGCATACAGACTGTCATCCTTTTACTTGCCCCAAGCACAGAAGTCTTAAAATTTTATTACGTACTTGCAGAAAGCCCAGCATTCAACTATTCTTGTTATGAAATAAAAAAAAAAAAAAAAAAAAAGAGTAAGTGCTGATTACTGGGAGAGAGACAAGAGGGAGGGAAAGACGGAGCTAAACATGAGTCAGAAGACAGTGACTAGCATCACCTTATCAAGGCTATTATGGTAACACCAAACACGTACTAACCTGGAGAACCATACTCATGTCTTGGTAACCTACAGATCTTAGGCATCACTTCCATTAGGGTCTTGACATACTGAAGAATTGTCCCTTGTAACTAAGAGAAAACAGATATGTGGAAACACGTCAGTGTTCTTGAACTGAGAAACTTTACAACAAATTTGATTCAAACTACACATGAATTGAAGAAGCTCTCAAAATCTTGCATTAATTCTGTCAGTTGTCATCTTCAAAAAGGCTACTTTTTCAAATGAATACAGTTGCACTTTTCTTCATATGGCATTAGCCACCTTTTGCTGCAGGAAGAGTGGCACAACAGCTAAGGCCAGGAAGGTAAAAAAAAGGAAATCATGTTCTTCTCTTGTAGACTGTCTCTACCATCTAACCAGCTTCTAGATTTTTGGTTTAAAAAGTTGCATTTAAATGCTTTCAAAAGCAACAACAGAAAAATCTTTAGGAGTAGGTATATCTGTAACAGCTCAAACTGGCTATTCCAGACATACCAGTTAAGACACAGTCTCAGCCTGTCCCAGTCAGTCTGCTTTCCTCCCACTAGACACCTATCTCATACCTGTCTCTCTACATCTGAGCATCTGCATCAGGCATGAGCAGGACACCTCCCCCCAGGTCTTTTTACCTCCTTTATAAATGCCCAAGTATTCAGTGCTGCCTTTAATGAACTGAGATGATTTACCACTTAAATAAATAATTTTTAAAAATCCTCCCCCAAAACAACAAACCACCACTTGACTCCAAACCATGAAAAACACCCGTTTTCCTCTTTCTCTGAAGATTAGACCGTAGCACCCCTTCAAGCAGGCTCCAGCCTTTTTAGAACATCAAAAACGCACTCAGACCATTGTGGGCATTACTGTAAACAAATGCGTCAGGTGTCTGAAGTGGTATTATGAATACTACAGCTCTGCCCTGGTATTGTTGCATTATTTTGGCAACACGTCTCTTACAGGCAATAGGGACAGGGAGGAAAAGACCACTTCTTTGGCTTAAACTTAACTGCAATGCATTATGCCTGTATACACAGATACTAATAATACAGCAAACAGCCAGCCCCTCGACCTCCTCCTAGTTACAGAAAAGGCCCTTTCCAATAGAAGATACCCAGGCTGCATGCATAACTTCTTCAACATCTGGTCTGAGCACTCTTCTAAACAGGCTTGATGCTATCCATTGCTAGATCAAGCACAGAGATTAAACTTTCCTTGTTATTAAGGCGTCATCTGTCAAGGATGTTATTAATGAAAGCCCTGAAGTTAGGCAAAGCAGAAAGCACACTCCAGCTGTTCTCAAAGAATACCGAGGAAGTCAATTGACAGCACAATCTTTAAGTTGCAATCAACTAATTTGAAACATTCATACTTTTCCAGAGTTTACCCAAGATCTAATAGCATAGGTCTCACAAATTAAATTCACCTCCAATGCAGAATCCAAGGATTTCAAAACACTGTTCAAGCTACCAAGGCACATCAGCTATTGCTTTCACAAGACACTGAGTGCTCTTGAATACATCTTATACTGAACCTCAATGGAAGTAACATTTTAATTAGTTTTAGCTGAGAGCTTACTTTCACTTTGTTTTTCTTGAGACACTTCTATCAGAAGCCATTGGCAAGAGCAGAAAATGAAAGACAATTGACATACCAGGCTCTTGACAACTTTCAGCAACTCCTCCATCACCACAGCAATACCCTGATACCCAAGAAGTCTACAGATTACTTTAAAGTGGGGGGGACCAACAAAATTCCTGTAGTTGCTGTAGATGCTGGAATATGCCAGATTCAATGCCTAAAACAAAAGAACAGATATGATTAATGACAATTGCAGCTGACTGCATCTTTATAATAGTCTAATTTAAAAAGTATTTTAAATCGTATAAAAATAAAATAATAACTTTGTATCTCATACTCTCTCCAGGAAGTTAAAATACAAAGCTTCCCCTTTGTAAGGTAGGAACTCCAACCAAAATCTCTGTATTAGCAAGAAAAACTTGTAAACTTTTTTTTTTCCCCACCAAGCATCTTCTACTTACCATTTATAAAGCCATGAACATTTCCTAATTCATATTTTTCTATTTACACAGGTACAAAAGGATAGGAGTAGTCAATGCCAGTGTTCAGATCCCTGAATTTAAAGTGCAGCTTCTATTCCTACATCCTCCATTCTATCTACAAAGCATCTTTAAAGAAGTTCATAACAGGTGTTTTAAATCTCTGAGGACTCAACTACAAAAAAACAGCCTCCTGCAGTTACTGCTCTCTGCAATTAATTAATAAGGATCTCTCTTTTTCAAATCCCTTAGCTGTCCACAAGATGAAAGCAAATCTAAGTCTGGCATGTAACCTCACAGAAATTCTTCCAGAGTTGTGTAAGTAGGGTCGGGTGCTTGGCCATGTTAGTGACTGTCTCTTCAAAGCCAACACAACTGCATAGACTGATGCTGCATAGCGATTTAGGAACTGTTTGCTGAAGCCATGGATCAAAGAGAAATTAGCTAACTTAATATCCTCCATTTCTGTATGTTCTTCTAATATCCTGAAATTTAATTTTAAATAGGAATCTTGTCAATCTGTTGTGTTCTCTCTTCTTTTCTGCAGTTTTCATTCTAATACATGCACGAAAGACAGCATACTGTATCCAGAAGGAACACTGACCTCCCTACAGTGCAGATCCTTCCCCAATTATCCATGGAAGTCACTACCAGATACTGTAATACATGGCACTACACAAAGAAACCACTAGGAATTCAAGTCATGAAACTCTAGCAAGCTCTTGGAGGATTTTAGTCTCATAAAAGAAAAAGACTTACAAAGGAGATTGGGATAGAAGACACACATTTTTATTTATGTTGTAAATCTCTATATAAACACCCAACATGTTTTCAACTGTGGTCTTAGAAATATAAAAATTGGATTCTAGACTGATATATAGCGAATGCAAATTTGCTAACAGGTTAACACTTTTTGGCCACCTTTTGTGGATGCCTTAAATCTATTTCAGAAACATTCATGCATCAAAAATTGTTGCAGTATGAAATAAATACACAAAAGCACAGGCTTAGGAGAGACCATCTAGGCCATAACAAGAGAACTAGAGATCAAAAACCCATTTTCTGAACCACGCAACTCCTGACCTAAGCGGGAAACTTTGCGTATGTTACTAAATCATACACATAGAAAATTAGAGAAATTTTATCATGCTTCAACAATCACAGAAAGTTATAACCAGCAATTTATGTCTGCAATGTGAAAATTCAAGAAGTTGCCCGTACTGAAATTTACTTGAAGGATTTCTTACATACTTGAACTTCTGTCTCCATTTGTGTGAAGAAACTATACAGTAAGACAGCCTGACCTGCAGAAGGTAGGGTTTTCTGAGGGGGTTGTTTTTCTTATCTTGAGGGTCCTGGTGAACAAGATGACCACAAGACAGCAGTGTGTGTGTGTCCTCATGGCAAAGGCAGCCAAGAGCCAGCGTGTCGAGGGCAGTGATCCATCCCCTCTACTCAGCACTGGTGAGACACACCTGGAATGCTGAGGTCCAGTGCTGGGCTCCCCAGTACAAGAGAGACATAGAGGGATTCATGGCAGAGTTCAGCAGGGGATCTCAAAGATGATTAAGGGACTGGAGCATCTTTCCTGTGAGAAAAGGCTGAGAGCTGAGACTGCTCAGTGTGGAGAAGAGAAGGCTCTGGCATACCACATCCATGTCCATAAGTAACTGATGTGGGGAGTAAAGATGAAGCAGTGCCCTGTGACAGGACAAGGGCCAACAGGCAAAATCAGGAAATTTTTTACACAAAATTTTTTACAATGAGGGTGGTGAAACACTGGAACGGGTTGCTCAGAGAGGTGGTGGATGCCCCATCCCTGGAAACATTCAAGGTCAGGTTGAATGAGGCTCTGAGCAACCTGATCTAGTTGGAGATGTCCCTGCTCCTTGCAGAGGGGTTGGACTAGATAACCTTTAAAGGTCCTTTCCAAGCCAAACCATTCTGTGAAATCCCATTTAAACATCAGATAAAACTTCACTAGTGTGAGAGTGGTTGAACAGAGAAGCTGTGGAGTCTGTCCTTGGAGATGTTTGAGATCTGACCAGACATGTCTCCGAGCAACCTGCTGCAGGTCACCCTGCTGTGGTCGGTCCCCTGGTCCGTCAGTCTGGGCAGCTCTGTTCTAAGGACTGTGGGCTTGTGTTGATTTTGTGGAGGAGGGCTGTTTCCAAATACTCAGTCACCTTTTCTGTGAACACAAACTAAAATAGACACCTGGCTAATTATTAACTCCTAATACATGACACAGTCCTGCTATTAGATGGGAGCTGGCTAAAAGGCTAAACTCCAAACACACCCCACCGGCTGGGCAGCCTGAAGCTGCATCCCTTTAGTACCTGTGCATTTGCATCACCTTCTGCTTACAGAAAAGGGGTCTGAGGCACTGGTAGTGGAAAGAACTGTGAAATCTTAAGAAAATAGGTGCAGATTTATACAGTTGTCCCTAAAAGGTAAGATTTAATCTCTTGGTTTTGATGTTTCCAATCAGGTAGTTCTCCACAACAAACGTGTCCAAACTACCTATTTTGGCTACAGCGCGAGGAAAATTTTACTACAGCAGATTAAAGCATTTTACTGCTGTGAGGCTAAGGGGAGGGAGCTCCTCTTCACACAGCAGAAGTTTGTAACAGAAAAGAAAGCTTTAAAAGCATAACAATAAGCAGCCAGTCAATCTAAAAATACATATTTCTTTAGGTAACCCTCATGGGGAACTATCTAAAACGGTCCACCTGTAAACACTGGATTAGCGGAGCTTTATAAACTGTGACAAGGAATTTAGGAAACCATCAGATGCCACCGCCGCTTTCCCCTCATGATGCACAAAAGCATAAAATGCTTAGGGAAGAAGCCATTAACAAAGCTGGAGGGGAGGAAAGGAAGGAAAAGGAGAGGGAGCTCTGTTTTTTGTAAGCTATGCTTGCTCCCTCCCCTACTTAAATAAAAAAAGGAGAGAGAGAGAGAGAGAGAGAGAGGTTACTAGTTGCTGATGTCATCAAAGTGCTAACATTAATCACTCACAGCATCACTGGTACAGGATGAAGAGCATATAACAGGGATACTCAGGCAGTACACTGTCCAAGGGGAGGCAAGCAAGAAAGGGGGGAAATACATTTTTTTCTCCTGCATGTTCTTCGAAAAACAAGGCAACAGCATCTTTAGACAAGATGTGTTCTTGTATGAATTTAAGTGGAAGAGACAAAGAAACCATGTCACCAGCAGCATCGGAGAAAAAAAACTGAAAGCACCAAGCAATGAGAATTCAGTCCAGGGAATCTGAGGGGAAGAAAAGCAAACTGGCAAGCAGAGACCAGGCAGGAAATAATTCATGTGAAAAAGGTTACAGAAAAATTAGTGTTTACGTCATTTTTCGCAGCAGCATCATCTCGTATGAAAATTCTGTTCTGAAATTTCCATCAGGAAGTGACGGTAAGTACTGACTTTATGATCTATAAAACATCAGATGGGTTTTCCAAACATTTACATCCCAGTAATTACATATTTTCTAATAACTGATGTTTTGTAACAATAAAAACACTATTACTGTTACTTAATTAAAATCCAAACATTCAACTTATAAACTGCTGTGAGGATGAAACCATTGTTTCTAGACTGTGTTAGGAACTGTTTTATAGCAATAAATTATAATTTGAAGTAATTAGGATCTACCAGTTAAAGAGAAGACAAATGAGCAAGTAAAACCTCTGACTTTACTAATGCACCTGATTTTAATATCTGCAGAAGTTGGGTAGATGCCAAAATGTGTCTGTCTAATAAGTTTATTTGATAGCAAACTCAATTCCTTTATGCTGTTGCTGTATCAAAAAGGGTGCACTTACCACACAATTAGAAAGGCAGCATCTACCCAGATCAGTCATATCTAAGGTTTTACATTGCAATGCAAGTGAACATGCATCTTTTCCTTCCCACTTCCCAGTAAGCGCAATCCAAAAGCCTTGAGCAACGATTTTTATACATAAACAGTCACAGAATTCTTACTATCAATGTAATGTAACAATCAAGATCCTACTAAAATAATATATATTTTGCCATCCTCCTACCTAGTATAAAATACAATAGAAGTATTACAGCATAATTTCAGCATAGGTTATGAGCAAATGTTCTGAGCTTTCTTAATCAGGAAAATTTTCAATAGTAAACTATTATTTAGCCAGGAGACTTAAAATCAGAAACCCGATCATTAAAAAAAAAAGTAATTTTTATAACAAAGTCCTAAACAATGAAATACAGTGTTACTGTCACAGGAATTAATGTTCATTAATAAAGCAAGAAACTTTTGCAGTGGAAAAAACTTTCACAAGTGGCACTAGAAAGTGAGTATTAAACTACCAGAGAATCAGATTAAATTGCTGAGGTAGGCTCTTTTGAAAAAGTTACCCTCAAAACTGTAAAATAAAAAAACCCACCCAAACAAAAATATCCACTAGATGTTATTAAGGTTTTTTTTTGTTATATAAAAAAAAACCAATTTTAGTTACAAGTCCACCAACGCAGAAGCCAACTTTTTGTCCTGAAAGGAAGATATTCTTTAATAGAAGCATTTAGAAAACTGCAGAAAATAGATGTTTTCCTTTCACTATTTACAGCGGCAACAGAATCTCAAAATACTGGCAGGTTTTCTAATGTGAATTTCATTATGAGGAGGAGTATTAGTTCAGGGAAGACAGACTATGGAATTAGATACAATCACTTAGCACAGAAAACAGTATTAGTTATATTTTTAGAAAATACTATTTATCAATAAGGTATGCGATAGTGAATACTGTTTTTTACCAACTAAGCTTAGCTTGAGAAAGCTCTTCCAAGAGGCTGACGAGCACCAAGACTAAAGATTGTGATTCTGATGCCATCAATGTACAATCACCACAGTCGCTGCCCTAGCAGTGCCTATAGATGTGCTAACTCACCGGCAAAAAATGGAGAGTATCAGGGGATGAGAAACTGATGTAAAATTATATTGGAGACAATAGAATATCTGTTGATGTTTCCACATACTGTTTTGTTTTTCCATTGACTGTGACAGGCAAAAATCAAGACATGTGAATGGTAGAGAAATTTATCTCTCAAGATCCACTCTTGCCACCCCTCCCTTGCCACTTGACGTAAGAAAATTCATTGCTTACAAAAGCAAGCTTTGAGATTACAGAAAACAACAAATAAACAAAATAAAATGCAAGATACTCAGAGTAGAGAGAAAAGGAAATGCTGCATTTCCTTCTTTCAAAAACCAAACAAATCCAACATACTCATTAGGCAAGTATTTTGTGTGACACAAAGAGTTAATTAGTTGGATGGTCAAATTATCAGTTTTTAATTTAATGCCAAACTAGACAGCAGTTCAATTCAGTTTAGAATTCAATTACATTTTTTTAATGAGAGTTTGACTCATAATATAAAACTATATTAAATATTAAGCTTTTTTTCCCTATTAGAAATGTTTGTTCTATTAAAAAGAATACTCCACCACTGCTCCAGAGGAGAGAGGCATTTATTAATGCATTTGTTTAAACTTCTGATCATCTGTTTTTCACTGTGGGAGGGCTGTATATTTCAGAAGTACAATGCATATTCACTTCTCCCATTCATAGTCTTGAAGAGGTTTTGGTTCCCTTTGTGTTACCTAACCACAAATTCCTTAAAACAAAAATATCCAGTGACTTTATTCCAGGGACTGTCCCAAATACATAGGCAGTGTGTATACCAAAGTTGACATAGAGGCAAATTTTGAAGGGGATGCTGAGGGCCAGCACTCCCTCGTTCCCCGTTGCTAGCACACCATCATCTGAAAAAAAAACCCACACTGTGAATGGAAGTGGTTTCCCAATTGCAAATTCTGCAAAACACACCATCTCAAGGAGAAAAGATACAACTGATCACCTGGACAGGGAGCAGCTCAGGTTGAATTTCTAGAAGCATTTATCTGGCCTGTCACTTGGGAAAAAAGAACACAGCCTAAAATACTCCAGACTTTATGAACTGCCAACTCTCACTTCAACAGCAAGAAAGAGTACAGTTTCCTAATAAACTCCTTTCTTAAATTACAGGGCACTAGGATTAAGATTCGCACAACGTCTCCAGTGCTGCAACTTCTCAGTTACCTCCCTGGGGAACGACCAACTCCCCTTTCCACAGCGAGATCAGCATCGGGAGGAAATAAAACCTACCTAAGCAACATCCCAATGGGAATAACGGTCCAAAACATCACAGGGAACACGGCAATGGTAATTTGGCCAAAAATGGCCGGTTGTGCTGACAGCTTTTACAGCGTCATGTACCACCCTAACTGGAACAGCATGCTATCCAGTTACTCGAGAAAGAGCTTTCAGAAGGAAGAGAGGGTACCCGCCAGTCGTTCCTCCTTTGTTGTTGAAAACCTGACCCCGCTAACAACATACATCGTGTGCGTGACCTGCCAGTCTGCCAACCCCTCCAGTGACCAGTGCCGAGTTTTTAACACGCTAGAACGAGACCCAGCATCTGCAAGCAACACCAAGAAAGAGCTGGCATTGGGCATCTGGCTCACCAGCAGCATCCTGCTGCTCATCATCGCCGCAATCCTCCTCTACGGCTGCCTGCACCTCCTGTGCCGCAGGAGACGCGAGCGTTTGCAAGGGCAAAACGGGATCTCTGAACAAGACCACGGGGAGGTGTGGACCAAAAGTGCGGTGTGCGCCTCGGAGGAGCTCGGCAGGCAGAGCCAACTGATGCAGGACACTGGGGAAAAGCATCCAGGTGGCATCCAGCTGGCCACAATCATAGAGAATCCCTCAGCGTGCAAGGAGCCTGTCATGCCAACTTCCAAAAGCCAGGAATGAGTGCCAACAGCAGGACAGTGCTCTGCTATAAATTAGAAATCTTTTGTCAAGGAGGAGATTTTTACTGCATACGACGTCCCAACTGCTTCAAATGCATCACATGCATTGTCAGTGCTCACAACGGGGAGCTCCGACTGCTCACCGCTGTCGCTCCCAGCTGTACCTCTGGTGTCACATCCCTTTCCCACAGCACATACGCAGCCAGAGGCACTCAGAGGCAAATGTTCTGATTCCCAAGAAGGGCGCACTTCAGCCACACTCTGTTATTTAAAAATTCAGCATGTAGCGAATAATCAATTTACATTTCGAGAGGATTTTTTGGGTTGCTTTTCTTTAGTCTGAAACATTAAACAAATATAAAAATGAATCAAAAGTGACCAATTTTTTTATTTATTTTTTTTTAGCTAGCATAAATTAAAACTGAGTAGAAGTTTTCAGATGGCAACCCACACAGCTACGCTACAGGCAACTGAAACACACACCAAGTGCACTGGTTTGCCATTGTGAGTTCTACCCCCACAATCCTGACTGCTTCTCAAACTACACACTTACACTACGCACTTCATCGACCATGGTGCTCTCCATAGCTCCCATCTGAATGAGATCAGTCTCAGAGTTTAAGCTGAACTCACCGGGATTTTAACGGTATCCTTTAACCTGTCTTTGAACTTTCCCCCTTGTCTAAAAACTTAAGCAAGATGCAACTCTGTAAGGATACTTCTAGTGAAAGGAAGGAAATATCCTGGGTTACAGTATTTTGCACTCTTCTTCACCCCCCACAAGCTACCTTCTGCTCCCATCACCAGCTACCTTCTGCTCCATGGACAAGAGGCTCCCTGTAGAGGAAACAGAGCTCAGAGAAGCAACTCCCAGCCCTTCCTTCTCTCTTTGCCTTTCAGTTGTAATGACAAAACTCATTCACCAGCTGCAAATTGCTACCCAACTGCCCAGCACGTTTTGTCTAACGAAGGGGCAAGGAAGTAAAAACACGGCAAAACACATTTTATTTTTGTAACAAGCAAATCAGCTGATCATGTCACTCTGTCTTCAGCTTCACGGCAAAGTGTCAAGCAAGGCCCTTCGGACAGAACTCTCTTCACCCTCACAACGTGACGAGTCTTGTCTGGCTTACGTGTATAAGTCACCCGGTTTTAAATCTCTTAAGTGCATTTGTGTTCCATAAAAACATAATAAATTTTAGTACTGCTGTATAGCACGGTATGTCTAAAAAACTACGATAGACTGTGACTGTAAGTATTTTAAACTGCTATTGATACGAACGTGTGTGTAAAGTCATCTCTTGTTGATGCAGCTCGGTTGTACCAGTAAAGGCTGGAGGATTGCTGGCTGGGTAGCTGCCATCCCCTTCCATTGTGCCCTGGAAGCGCTGGTGGTGTACAATTTTGGCAAGAGAGTGCCCGCTGCATATTCCACAGCTACTGTATTTTGACAGTACATTTGACAGACATTTCCCACAATTTGTGAAAGACATCAACTCTCATATTGCTAGGAAGACAGGAGCCGGCATAAGTTTGATGCATCATTTTTACTTCTTTCAATTAGGATAGGTACGACACACAGAAACGGTTGCTGAATGGAGGCGAGTATTACTTTTAGAAAACACTTCAAAACATGTCTTCACTGTGCTATGTTAGCAATAATGTGTTCCCTACCCTTCACATAGCATTTTCTCCAGCTGACACGTGTTTTACTTTGTCATACAGACCAGTCTTAAATAAACTGTGAAGATGACAACAGTTTACTGCTGTTTCAAATGAAGGTGTTTAATGAAACAAATGCTGAAAAACTCTCCTCAGAGCATGAAGCCAATGCTACAAGTTTATGGCCAAAAAGGGGCAGCTGGGTAGGGGGGAGATAAAAAATGTAATCAAATTAAACGGCAACACTTCTCTGACTAGGATTTCATAAAAGAGATAAAAGATTATTTTAATGTTAAAGGCATGGAGCCAAGAGACACATATTCTCATCTCTGTCAAGATCTTGGGCCCTTGAAAACCAGTTTATTTCTCTGCATCTCTGTTTCTTTATGTGGGTTTTAACGCAGTCCAACATATACACTTACATGCATTTATATGTATCTACCATGCTGAGAATAAGGAGCAGTTCAAACTTAAAGAAGTTTTGAGGCAATTCACCTACTGAATTTTGTTATTTATACACAAACACACACATATAAAAAGACACACCTATATATCCAACTGAGAAGGCAAGGAGCTACAACAGAAGTGTTCCCAGGAATGGGATTTACCTTATCTAACTATAAATCCATTCCACCTAAGAAGTTTATCATGCACTACTTCGATAAACATATAATCTCAAGAGCAATGGATCACCTCACACCTGCTGCAAATGAGCAATGCATAAGGAGTGTCATTTCAGGACTTCTGCACTACCTTTTAAAAATTCATGTCATCATAAACTGACAGAGCTACATGATTCTCTGGTTTTGCTCAGAAAGTTTTGTTACAGATTCACTCAGACTGAGAGAATTGGGGTTGTTCAGCCTGGAGAAGAGAAGGCTCCAGGTAGACCTTGTAGCAGCCTTCCAGTACCTAAAGAGGGTTTATAAGAGAGATGGGGACAAACTTTTTGGCAAGGTCTGTTGCAATAGAACAAGGGGTAATGGTTCTAAACTAAAAGAGGATAGATTTAGATTAGACATAAGGAAGACATTTTTTACACCGAGGGTGGTGGAACACTGGAACAGGTTGCCCAGAGACATGGTTGATGCCCCATCCCTGGAAACATTCAAGGCCAGGTTGGATGGGGCTGTGAGCAACTTGATCTGGTTGGAGATGTCCCTGCTCCTTGCAGGGGGGTTGGACTAAATGACCTTTAAAGGTCCCTTCCAACCTAAATTGTTCTATGATTCTCACAATTCTGTGTTTTAATAGTCCAGTTTTAACACTGGTCTAGTAAGGGGCAAGTTCTTAGTCTGATGGTTAGTCTTAAATGACATAGGTAAAAATAAGAATTGATAACTAAGATGCAACATAGTGCAAACTGATGTTTATTTGTGCACCAGCAGTAGATGAAAAACATTAGATTCACATTGAGAAGTGTTTTCCAAAGGACCCTTTTTTCATAAAATAAATTGAGTTAGCATCTACAAAATGCAGTAGCATTCAAACAGGAAAATCTTTGGAAAATGTTGTATAAGCCAGAAAGGAAGCTCTTAAATTTTGGTCAACACAACCTCTATAAACCCAGGTACTTCATTAACAGCAAAGTTTGTTTCAAATCCCCAGAAGAGACACTTTCTTAATTTACATTATTATTTTATGCATCCAGTCCACGTCGCCAAATTTCAATCTTCCACTAACTTCATTAATCCTACACAAACTTAATCTGAGTAAAGGGATTTCAGTGACCATGCTCAATGAACTTCTAAAATGCTCCAGCTCACTTGAAAGGCTGACGAGCTTTTGCAGGTTGGCTCCTTCCCACCTGACAGCTCTGCTCTCATGTCAGCCAGGACAAGTAAGTTGTATCTATGGGTTTGTGTTTTGCTAACTGGATTAAGAGATCACTCAGAAAACTTCAGATGCAATGGAGGATGTGATACAACTGTCCATGCTGAGCATCAATACACATTAATATAGATCAAATGCTTTGATCCATTTAGAAATATCTGAGAATATGTGAATCCTTTGAGATCAAAACTATTAATTTCTTTAATTACCCTTAAACAAGCACATTGCTTGTGCAAAGCCTCTGTACAGAAAGCGTTTAGCCATTAAAGTCCAATATATGCTTGTATGAGTGTATGTATACACAAGAAACCACAATGCCTTTGTCTTGACCTAAATAAACACCATGGATTGCTGAAAACCCCCCCAAAATCCAACCTCCCGAAAAACCCCAAAACTCCAAACCAAGTAACAACAAAAAAGTCCAATAAGGAGAATAAAAAAATCTTATTCTTTGGCTATATGATCAATATGAAGTGCTCACCTGAATATCTTGAGTAGTTTAAGAAGTTTAGTTTAAGAAGACTTTATTGTCTTGTAAAGAAAACAATAAAATAAAAATACATAGCTACTCCATACTCCTCTATTTTCCAGTCAGGAGGCAATTCAATAACATAACCGTTCAAGGACACAAACAAGGATGTGCTCTGTGACAAGCCTAGCTACGTAATACATGGAATAATATCCTGCAATTATATCACACACTAGAATGTGTAACCTCTATCACATAAGAATTACTATGTCACTTTCTATATACAGTAGAAATGTCCTCCTAAAATTCCATTCAGAGATTCTCAGTTCCAGAATACATTCGATTCAAGAATAAAAATATACTTTTGTAAAAATGTTACGCTACAGAGAGTCAGGAATATAGCCATATCTAGTTATGAAATGTGCTCCAGAAAAGTGTCTAAGAACCCCCTTGTTTGCTCCTGCTTATATAGGAAAAAAAAAATCAGATTTCTGAAAATGTATAGCACTAGAGTAAAGATTACTAAACTAATTTTAATAATGTAACCTGACAAATAAAAAAGGGTTCCCCAGTTAATCCTCTGTCACTCACCCCACTGCATCATCACTTATAAAAATTACATTATCAATCTCTACTAAATTCAGTGAGGTTTTTGCTCTTTACACTACATCTGTTGAATTCCTAAAATAGTAAGGAACACAATAATTCTAATGTAAGAAAATCCCATTTTCCTATAATTTTCTGTTCCCTGTTGGAGAACAATTATATAAAACACTATTCACAGTACCAGACAATCAGCTGTTACATTCCACATCAAAGACCTGTGAATCCTTTTACACCTCCTTTACATTTTAAAAGCATAAAAGTTTTACAAATGCAGCAGATATATTAGGAATGAAATTTGTAACTTCTGATCTATGTCTTCAAGCTCTCAAAAACTAGCTTGCTGGGCAAATCACCTCACAGAGATCGCACCGTATAACTAGGATATGATGTGCAGAAAATAACAGTAAGACAAGGACTAATTATGCTCATGTTTAAGAAGGAGCTAGATAATGAAAGTAGCTAGACATGAAAATGACACTTAAAGTGCACTTGTATCAATGACAAAGATAATTGAGTACATAATTTTAAAACTTTTTTTTTTAGTCAACAGCCTCTAATGTGATCCTTATATTTTTATTGATCTGAATATCATTTTTCCTCCCTGATACTCAGGAAAACAATGCAAAATTAAGAGTGACATCTTGTTAAATAGTCTCAAATAATTCACTGAAGATACCACTGCTGGTTTTCACTGCTGTTGGAAGTAGATCAATATTTCTGACCAGATATTAAAAATGCATATATATATGTTAATATGCTATGCCTTTAACTGCTGTTAATATTCAGGTAATAATTCTGAAGAGTAAGAAAATAAATTTGCAGTGATCAGGGAGAATAAATCTATCCCTCCAACATAAAATACTGCACATACGAGCATAGCATTGGTCCCGTGAATACAGGCTAACTTTCCTCACTTGGGTAGCACCATGAAAGCCCACAACTATTCTCTTGTGCCAAGTACTCTCTCAACTTGTCACCCACGTAAGCTCCTTTCCAACCTCGGTATTGGGCATTGCCTTAAGGCACTGAGTACGTGACTGCATAGCATGTACAAGTCTATTGAAAACTTGCGTAAACCTTCTAGGCACTCCTAATCTGCAAAGCAAGAAAGATAATGCTAATACAGGAGATGAGATGGCCAGAAGGCCAAGTTCATCACAACAACTTTGAGGTCCTTGGGTCGAAGATGCCAGATAAATGCTACATTTTTGGGGGGAAATAATTTAAGCAATCTGTTGTCTGCTAGTTTAGGACAGCCAGAATCTACATTCCTTTTAAGTCAGATAACATCGGAAACAGTTTTTCCTATCTGTTCCCTTTCCTCCTCCCATCACAGTCTTCATCAGTGTAACAAGGGAGCAGCTGCACCCAAGATGGGCTCTTGTTCTCACTTCACCAGATGACTAATTAATCTTTTATTTGAGTCTGCTCTGCCACTATAAGCAACTGTGCAATGTAAGGTGGTTGAGAAAAGATCTTATTTTTAGTTATGTCATATAAGGCTAACCATCAGACTAAGCACTTGCACTCTGGCTGAAACATATGGTGAGCTTACAGCAAAGTCCGAAAAAAGCGTATGTTGAATTTAAAATATTCATAAAATGTATTTGAGTCCATTTTAAATAACTTTCATATTCCATAAATTCTATAATTAAAATGATACCTTTAGACATTAGCAAACAATAAATATAAAGGGAATTAAATCCAACCTTTGATCCATAAAGATACTGCGGCTGTGCATTAGGCTGCTTATCTCTCTGAAACTCCTGAGAAAATGGTAAGACGGTTCGAACAAATCTATAAAAACAAAATAAATAATTCATTAATTATACTCAGGTTACGTAGGCGTGCACCTAATGCACCTCATCCTGTGTAATACTGCTTTTGTCTACATATAAAATCAAAGCCAGACTGGTAGCCTTTCAGTCCAAGTGGAAACTGAGGAAGAAGACAGCCTGCATTGCCCAAAAGCCCACAGACAAATCATAGTGCATTTCTCCATCACTTACTGGGACCCTCTTCTTAAACTGGGGCGCAGGGTCCCTAAATATTTCTCACCTTCACTCTAGCTAGTCTAGCAAAAACGAAGGACCAACGAAGTAGCAATAGCCTCTCACAGACATTGAGGAAGTTCCTTATGCTTCCAAAATTTAAGTCCTTGAGAAGGAACTACACCTTGAAAAAAGAACACAACCTTTGTATTTAATGTTTTGGAGCTTTTACTCCCAAACAAACTCAAAGCAGCAGAAACACTTTAGGCTAATACCTTGTAAAAAAAGTTAGCAAGAAAGGTATAATCCTTGTAGCAAGATCAATATTTCAAAAGTTTAATCATACTTCAGTGTGATCATATACCAATACAAAACATGTTTAGTGAACAGCTTTACCTTTGTATATTTTAAGAGAATGACAAGATAACTACAAAAATATAGAGTACTGCAAAAGATAGGATCAAACAGCTCACTCCAAAATGAGGGCTCCAGAATCTGAAGATGGTGCTTGGGCAGAACTCTGCAGGCACGAGTCCTCTCCTGAGGAAGCCCTACAGACCTACTCCCCACTGTTGTCTGTTAACTGTGTAATGCACATTTTGCAGCACTACAGTTTTCGTGCAGAAATAAGTTAATCAACATCTAATAGAATGCTGATTTTGCTTAACTTTAGTAAACTGAGCAAAATTATTGGTGCATGTGTTTACACGTTAGATGGCTACTTTATTTTTTAAATTGATAAAGAAGATTTATTGGGAAATGGTGCAAAGCCGTATATACACAGCGGAAAGGAAAAACAGCTATTTAAAAAGCATACAACAAATGTTTGTATCAGATCAGCCTGTTCTGAGCGACAGCTGAGTAAAATAAATACATCTAGGAAAAGGTTTCACAAAAGGAAGTTTGCAGTGCATTATAATATCATAAAATATAATTGTATCTTGATCTGGTTTTGTTTAAAATACATTTGATTTAATCAACACATAAAACAAATGATTCATTAATAATCTTTCCTAGAAAAGACACAGAATTCTATTTTTAATATATCAGTTCTCTAGCTAAAAACAAAACCAGTCATGCCAATCAAAAACTATTTCACACAAAGATGTATAAATTGCACCGTGTGCTTACAATTATTTTCACTGTGTTTTATTTCTGAGTAATGTGAATAATTCTTGTGAGAATCTATAACTTCAGGTCAAGGTTTTCTGTATTTTTAACCTGCTCAAAAATAGGTATATCCACAGTGTCAGCTACTTCTTCATATGCATTTTAGCCCTGTCTTTCCAAAAGTACTTGTACTTGCTGAAGTCCAAAGTGCTTGCATTTAGAGCTTTTGAGGAAAGAAAGATCATTTGTGTGTATATTTTTTGATACTCTCTCTATATACAATTTAAATTAAATTTACATTTCCTCAGTTTACAAGTTTTCCCCTTCTCACTTACACAACGACTGAAAATATCCTCTTGAGATTACTTGAATCTATTCCCTGCACAGATACTTCATTAACAAGTTTACCAGAGATGTTGTAAACATTTGATGGAATGCAAAGTAATCTGCAACATATGACAGTCCCAGAGATTACTCTGTTCCCCCTTTTTTTCTCTCCAAATCCTATTCCTTTTTAAACTGACATGCATTTTCAAGCCCTAAGAAGAACTCTAAAATGAAAGAAATCAAAAGAGACACCATGTCTTTTGAAATAAGTCTGGGTTTCAGCACGTACATGTATTGGGCAAGAGCTGATTTTTTATAGAATCATAGAATCATAGAATCATAGAATGGTTAGAGTTGGAAGGGACCTTCAAAGGTCATCTAGTCCAACCCCCCTGCAAGAAGCAGGGACCTCCTTGACTAGATCAGGTTGCCCAGGGCCCCATCCAGCCTGGCCTTGAACGTTTCCAGGGATGGAGCATCCACCACCTCTCTGGGCAACCTGTTCCAGTGGTCTACAACTCTCATTGTGAAAAATTTTTT
>WHYT01017482.1:135244-155478 GCA_009806455.1 Tetrax tetrax | reverse complement strand
GGTATATCCACAGTGTCAGCTACTTCTTCATATGCATTTTAGCCCTGTCTTTCCAAAAGTACTTGTACTTGCTGAAGTCCAAAGTGCTTGCATTTAGAGCTTTTGAGGAAAGAAAGATCATTTGTGCGTATAATTTTTGATACTCTCTCTATATACAATTTAAATTAAATTTACATTTCCTCAGTTTACAAGTTTTCCCCTTCTCACTTACACAACGACTGAAAATAACCTCTTGAGATTACTTGAATCTATTCCCTGCACAGATACTTCATTAACGAGTTTACCAGAGATGTTGTAAACATTTGATGGAATGCAAAGTAATCTGCAACATATGACAGTCCCAGAGATTACTCTGTTCCCCCTTTTTTTCTCTCCAAATCCTATTCCTTTTTAAACTGACATGCATTTTCAAGCCCTAAGAACAACTCTAAAATGAAAGAAATCAAAAGAGACACCATGTCTTTTGAAATAAGTCTGGGTTTCAGCACGCACATGTATTGGGCAAGAGCTGATTTTTTTATCACTAAATTAAAATCCTCCCAAGGAAAAGAGTGTTTCAGAATGTAAATGCAGGTGCACTCCATGATTCTGGAAGCTGTAATTCTTAGTCTTTTCAAAAAGGTATTACAATTATATTCGAATTACAGTGTCATCGGTGCCTGGGAACAAACCAGTCAGACTGTATGTGGATTGAGAAGAAATCACAGCCTCAGCAACCAATTACTGGAGTAATACTTACGAGACACAGTCCCTAAGTTTCACTAGCTCTATACAAACACAAGTAACTCTCCTGTGTTCCCCAGCACTCCTCTATGTTCTTGGCGGTTTCTCCATCTCTAATATTTTAGAGGAGTAGCAAAATAGTCTTAAAGCTTTCTTAAAGACTTGAAGCAAGCACCCATTCTATACTTTCTTGGGTGAAAGATGCTGAGAGCAGAAGAAAGAGGTTAAGAAAAGGAAGGAGGAGCAAGAGATACAGTCACTTGGTAGCTTATGGAGGGACTATGGCCAAGTACTGACCATGCAAAAGGCTAAAGAGTGCATCATTCTAGGAGTGACTAATCCTAATATATCATTCAGGTAAATATTAGAGATTTCTTTCCCCAAAATTAAAGACTATATAGAAACCTTTAGACTTCAGCATCATCTGCTATTCTTCAAACTTTTTCAATATGTGTGTGGTTTTCTTTTTGACATCCTGCTGGTTGACTTCCTCCTGCTCCTCCTCCAAGAAACAGAAACTTCTATTTGAAGGACTGAAGCTCTTCGAATACCAATCCTAAAGCTAGGCAAATTTTTACTTTCCCTCTGATATTGTTGGATGCAGGTTTTGGCATGCTCCAAGATAATCAGTTCTTTTAATTTGTAATCAGTGTTGATGATCTCACAGCAATTTATCCATTTTAATCACCGCAGGTTGTAAGCAAAGTAGGTTAAGCAGATGAAAAGCCTGCTGGCTTACCAAAGCTTTGCAACTGGGATTGCTAAAGGACAATGTGAGTCCCAAAATAACTATTTTAGGGATCAAATCATTTCATATTGGTGTTTCTATGATACCTACCACGAAAGTAGTGAGCACTTCACAAACTAACCTAAGTGATTCTATGATTTTAATTATCATTATCTATTTAAGAAAATAAAGGGAAATCCAAAAGAGAGCACTTTGGTCAGGGAGCCTGCTGCCTTGCTACTGCAGGCACCAGATTAGACAACCTCATTCATAAACTTTCTGAGCTTCACCTCAAAAGTAATAAGATATCACAATCCCTTCTCCCAGCTCATACTGAAAGTGTCCCTCTGTACTTCCCTAATTGGTATGAACACTTTTAACTTCCAGCCTTCTCAAAATAGTTTGTCCTGTCTACTACATCTAAGGGAAGTCCTACACCTCCTCTCTTAGTGAATGCTAGATCTAAGTCACCTTCTTGAACATGAATGTCAAGACAGAGAGAACAGGAGGCTACAAGCTGAAGTGTGAGGAAACAGCAGACGAAACAGAGCATGAGAGAGTAACAGATATCTGCCACTCCAACGCTATCACCTTTCCATTTGGCAGAAAGACTTTTTGTTTGGTTGTTTCTTTTAGGTGGGGGAAGCTGGTTGACTACAGCCACCCCTACTTTGCATGAACGTATAACCCTGCACAATTTTGGCTCTTTGTAGCAGAAACTTGGTGGATTTCACTGCCAGTGCTGCTTTTCATGTTTGCTCCAGTAGTGTTTGAAATGGCTGAAAATTTTTCTGAACAGTGATTATCACAGAGTATATGCAAGACAAGAAGACACAGCTGTTCTCTTGTGAAAATTGGTCTCAAAAGCAGTACAAGAGAGACAGAGAGCTCGCGAAAGGAAGGGGGAGGCAGGCAGGAAGACTGAAAAATAAAAAGCTGGTCTTTTTGTTCATTCTGTGACAAATCTGTATCCTCAGAAGAAACATGTCATACTGCATTTGGAAGGGTGCTATACACATGAATTTTTAGCAGAGAATACAGATTTGGATAATGTGTTGAGAGGAGATGGAGCTACAAGTCTGACTACTGTCTCCGGAAGCTTGTATCATTTGTGTCAAGAAAGCACAGAAAAGCCTCAATCCAAATAAATGTCTAGGCTGTCTCACACTCACTCCTCTGTTAGCCCTGAACACAAAACATGCTATCATGGAAGGAAAAGACCACCTTAGAATTAGTAAAGAAAATAAGGCAGAAAAAGGAACATTACAGGTACTGGAAAAGGAAGAAAGAACAAAAACCTGGAAGTTGTCCAGATTGTCCAGGACCAGCCCTGGTCCTTTAAACTCCAGAAAGATACAGGGGAATGAAAAGAGTACAGACACAGGCATAAGCATGACAAAGATTCTTGGGGTGGAAAGACCTTTGGCTTGACGAAACACGCAACTGGGGGCCGACATGAGAGGGGGCTCAAAAACAAAACAAAAAAAAGGCCAAGCAGCACAGAAAAGACAAGAAGTGGGAAACAGTTGTTAATAGTCACTTTCAGTATAAGAACTGGCAAGCAACAGCTTCAGAGCAAACTAAAGGAGATATTTTTTCATGCTGCACACAGCTTCACTGCAGACCCCTCACAAACGCCAAAAACTCACATAGCTTTAAAAAAAAAAAGGCCTGGACAAAGTAATGGGGAAGAAAAAAATCTGGTAAAGGGCTAGAAATGCAGTAACATCCCATCATTTTTGTTTTACAGAAACACCTGATAGTTGCTAGAGGCCAACATATTTCCTGGGAGAAAAGTTACAGGAAGCCCCCCTTGTTTTCATACTCAGCATCTGCATGGCTACTGCCAGCCTTAAGACACTGGACTAGAGAGGGCTTCGACCTCACTTGCTGTTCATATGCTCATGCCATTATCCAAAAGTTTGCTCTTTCTTTCCTGATCAACAAGCAGATTAAAAACACCCTTGGATTTCATTGCTAATGCCCATCTGCAGAGGTCCCCTCGCTCATCTCCCCATTTCTTCACAAACTGTTGCAGCCGAGTCTGGACCCAGCTGCACAGCTGGCCAGCACTAATGAGGCTAAATTTCAGAAAACTAGCAACTGCAATTATTAAATTGCTAAATCTTTTAATATCAGCCTCACTGTTTAATCTCAGTACATTATCAGATACAAAAAAAAATTACTAAGTCCCAAATAATTAAACATGAAACATGTTTCAATACTTCTGCGTGAATCACCTTGGCCTTTGAATCAAACCTGCAGGGTTTCTAAACAACTGAACTCTTTTACAAATGTCTGAAATCACCACATTCAAGCATTCTTGGAAAAAGAGCTTCAAAAGGTACTGGGTACCGGTTAATCTGACCAAAACACTAACTTTACCAGAAGGACCCTTATACCTAGGCTGTGATCAAATCAATGAAAGGCAAGCCACTGGTATTACACATTTCCTGGGAGCTCTACCTCCAACCCTTCACCACCAAGCAACCTCTCTGCTTTTCATCATCCTTATTTCTCTTTATTCCAGCCTTCTGTTGTTACTTTTCTTCCCTTGTTTACACACAGCTTTCATGCAAGACAGGTATATCAAGAATCAAGAATTAAACTAGCAGCTCTCCTCACTTTATTTGCACACAAAAACCTGTGACGTTAAATGCAGAGAGCTCAGCAATTTAGAATTCACGTTAACAGTAAGGCAGCAATAGACATAATGAATGTGTTTAAGAACTACAAAAGGTTTAGAAACTCCCCATTCCTTCTCGCAGCAAAAGTATCAGTGGGCACCACGAAGCATGTGCAACACACACACATTAATTCTCTCCACACTGCTGTTTTTTGACTGAAACAAAAGCAATTCTGTGATGAAATTGGATACGTGGTATACATACTGCCTAAGATCTGGCTCCCTTTATCATCTCTTAAATTAATTATCCTGAATTAATTAACCAACAAGTTTGAGGATCAGCCTAACTAAATTCGTGCATACAGTTTTTAAACAGACAAGCAACACTCCTACGGGATCCTGCTCCTGTCCTTTGGCATTCCACACTCGCTTCCCAAGCACTCTGGTCTGCAGTATGGTGGTCTGCAGCCAGGATGAACACAGACTGAATTGTTGTAGGAGCTACTGAATGTCTTTCATTAAAGCTGACAGGTGTGGAATCAGCATTTCATCAATATTTTCTTTTAATATTATGCTTATATGATTCTTAATACATCACACTGAATATTCCAGTGTTGATCTCCAGATGATGTATCAACTGCACAGTAGCTTCCTTGGAACTACATTCAATTCTCCTGTGCAAACAGATTCATATAACAGAAGTTTCTTGGCTAAAACTTAACCACAAACAGAATCTTGGATCTAAAATGCAACATAACCATCATGGAACATGTCAGACAGGGAAAGCTCTCCAAGGAGACAGTGAAAGATGAGAACAGGCTTCTTCCTCTTCCTACAGCTCAATATTCAATATCACTCTACTGTCACTTCACAGTGCTTTAAACAAAACCTGAGTAAAGGCTAAAAGCAACAGAAATCCTAAAACCAGCACACAAGCAGGAAGCCTAGAAATGTGAAGTCGCAAGCACCGCACCTTCCACTCATTCAAACTTTACATCCTTTCTCCTTCTATTTCTATTACTCACTCTCCTTAAAGGCTGTAACTGTAGTCGCAGTAAACACTGAACTGTTCCCTTCTCCAGTAAACATTCATTCTCTTCACATTAATGCAGAATCAGGAATATAATTTTATTTCTATAATTTCACAGCTGAGGATCTTGTTTACCAAAATATGTGCACTTTGCAGTATTTTTGGACACATGCTATTTTTCACCATAACATAGCTAAGTCGCTAAAACGTCAGAATTTGGATGCTGCAGTTACATTTGACTTCTATTGTGGACAAATAACAGGCTTTCATACATCTGGCAGTACTTGGTAAAATGACTCATGCTGCTTCATTTCAAGTAAAGCATTAGAAGTGGAAAACACACTAAGTGAATGGAGATGGACTTGTCAGCATTTGCTAGGAAAGAAGTTGCAGGAGGGTGGTAGAGGAACTGCTGCAAACCAAAGGCTGCCACACTAACCTGTTAGTGGATCCGTTGTAGCAGTAGTTCGGAAGGAAATCGTAATTGAGTTCCCAAAAGACATGAAGGGTGATTCTTCCATAAGGGGCTGACACATTGTGATTGGCTTCTCTGAACATGGCATCAAAGCTGTCCAAGGTCATATATCTACTCAGAAGCTTGTGAGTCATTTTGTTTATCTCTATCAAGCCATCCAGCTCCTACAGAAAAAAAAAGAGGAAAGAAAGCGTGCAGTGCATTTAATGAAGTGGAGAAACCCAACAAAGTACATAAATAACCTTAATCAAATAGCAGACTAGAAAAAAGTCAAAAGGAACAATTGGCTCTCCCTTACTCTCTTACTTTAATTGAAAAAGCTTGAAAGAATCTGTGCTCTTGGGATTGTTTCGTAACTATCTCCCACCAAACCCCTGACTTTAAGGGTATTCATTAAAATTGGCCTACACTGCAGATGGGTCTCAAACACAGACCTATGCCAACTCTTCTTCTACTGAAACAAAAGTTAAAACTCCAGCATTTAAATGGGGTCAGACATAGGCCAAGAAGCATCTTCTGCATTTCCTACTTTACAAGCTATCACAAAGTAATTTCTGCTCACTAGGGCAACTGGTGAACTAATTTTTGTAGTAGTACTGGCAGGGATAACATCCCTGGTGGAACACTGGAATAGGTGGCGGAACACTGGAACAGGTTGCCCAGAGAGGTGGTTGATGCCCCATCCCTGGAAACATTCAAGGCCAGGTTGGAGTGGACTCTGAGCAGCCTGATCGGCTTGGAGATGTCCCTGCTCCTTGCAGGGGGGCTGGACTAGGTGACCTTTAAAAGTCCCTTCCAACCCAAGCTATTCTATGATTCTATTTACCATAAACCCTTCTCATGGTTTACTCCAGGGAAGAATGTACTAAGATGCAATGAAAGACCAGACATTTACAAATGTTGTGAAGGTATCCACAAAATCACTAGCTGCAGACTACACAACTATATATGACCAATGCCTTTCCTGATGTTTCTCTTCTTGACAAGAAATTCCTAGTATGGTTTCTGGCACTCTCTTTAAAATAAAATAACACAAAATAAAATAAAATAAAACAAATCCATCTCTGACATCAGATACTGGAAACATCAAAACACAAAGAACAAAACCTCTCACTACAAAAAAAAAAACAACAACCAAGCACTGCTTTAAAGATTGTTGTGCAATGACCTAGTGAAGGAATGTCCAGTAGCTTTGTTTTGCTGTGCCTCACACTACTAGTCATCTTCCCATACAGTGCTGTCAGATTCAATTGCTCCGTGTTTCAAAAGATTTTCAAACCAGTCACTAACAGTTACTTTAAGGGAAAAGAAAAAGAACCACAATGACTGTTATTACAGTATTGAGTCCAATTGAATGGAAAAAAATAGCTCAGTCTTTTAACTACCTTCATTTAATTTATTTAGCTTGAAAGTCAGCAGAAGTTACTGATTATTCAAGCTATTACTATTAGTTTCTCACTGAGGGAACCAAGCAGTTTCCAGCAGAAATTGTTTTGCATAAAACAAACAAAAAGGAGCATAGTCGAGGGACACCACCTTAGCCCTGCTACTTCCTAACTCAAGAAGGAGTAAGAACCTGTGACCTAAGAAACACACCATCAACAGTTTCTGTTCACCTAGCCACTATGAAAATCCAGCACATAACAAAGTAAAACTACATTTCAATAATTCAAAGGTTATAACACCACACCCTGAAAAGTCAAAGGGCTCTATGGCCTCAGTATTTGATTTATCTTCAGTAAAGAATGAAATTAAATCAAGGTAGTTAACTGCATGACAAAATCTCACTGGAAAAAAAACAACTTATTATAGACAGATCAATGGTAAACTTTCTTTTTTTTTTTTTTTCATTCCAACAGAACTGTATGGGTCTGATATTTTTCTTGTTCACTGAATATTTACTTGTCAAATTCATGCCATCTGGAAATAAAATTTGGGGGTTAGCATTTTAATCAGGAAACTAACTCAAAAAGACATTTCAGTATTGCACAGATGCTCTTCTTCTACAGACACACGTCAGATCTTGTTCCTCCGCAAAAAAAAAAAAAAAATATTTTTGTCATGCTACAAAACCAAGCTGCCTGGGTAAGTAAACTAATTTTGATTCTACCAGGCACGAGGCTGTTTTGTTTTGGTCTGCAATTTATCTTTGGTTTTATATTTATTTATTATATTTATTTTTATTTTTATTATAAAGCATGGACAGAAGCGGGCATTTACAAAAATTTAAATCACAAGAATGCTCATTTTCCTTCTTTCCTATGGCTCTTAGTATAGGGCTTCTCTATAGGTGATGCTTACACCTTGCTCCCAAAGCCCCTGGTTGAAGCATGTTTATTTTTTTCTAGGCAAGGAAAGAACAAGATTCTCTGTCTCAACAGGACTGGGACTTGCACAGTCCCACGTATGGCACCATACTCCAGAGTACTGCATCTGGTCAGGCTAAAGCACTGTTTGAACAGAGATGCAGGTTAAGGCATGGGGTCAAAAAAAATCATAGCACATCAGAATCAGTCAAGTCTACAATATACTACAATGGTAACAGAGGATTTGCCAGTATAATTTCTGTTGTAGCTGAAGGTGACTAAAAGAATGACTTTTGCAAGACTAAGCTGCTTCTCTGATTAGAGGTTTTGTCAATCTAGACTTAGTAAATCAGACAAACTTCAACCATAGTGTTGTATGATTTCACACTTACAGAAAAACTGAAACAAAACTCAGACGGAAAAGTTTCGTTGTTTTTCTAATAAGACTGCTTAACTTATTTCCCATTTATATATATTTAACTAAGGTTTAGGAAAAAACAAGTTTGCCTGTTACTCATTCAGCCTCTTCTCCTTTCAGGAGCGACTGCACAACTATTTGTTGAGAGAATACCCAGAGGACTTCTAGCAAAGCTAGGGAAAACTTTATTCTCAATGTAAATAAAAGAAATAAAAATTAAATTAAATTAAAATAAATTAAATTAAAACAAAACAAAACTAGCTCTAGACCCCAACTGCAGAGTTAGCGCTCTGGCAAAACTGCAACACAACACTCACCACAATGGAAGTCAAATCCTCACTTTCAAATCGACCGATAGCCAGTTCCATCGACCTGTACATGGCTGCTGAAATTCGCTGAGTGATCAGGCGGTTCAGGTCTATTGACCTACCAAGAAGCTAAAGAAAATAATGCTTTGAAGTTTTGAACTGAAAGCTGTACAAGGACTATGAGACTCCACAGATTAACAGACTCTCACACGGTGATCTTGCATTCCAAACACACAGAAACAAAGCAGACTGACAAAATTTATAAATTTATTAACTAACGAGGTACTACAATTTACATCCCAACTCTCACAAAAAGAAGTAAAATCATATATTGCATTTACTTCTAAGTATTTATATCAGCATTTTATGCTTCTATGACAATGTGCTGAGAACATATTGAAAACTGGTGAAAGATTACTAGGAAGACAACGCTACCGCACGTGACATTCCTATTTGGCTTGTGTTTGCTTAACTGCAACGGATATTTTCATTAAAACAGGACCTTCAGATTTTTTTTTTTCCTTAATTCACTCCTTCATGTGACCAAAAAGCTGATCTCAAACATCAGTTATGCCACTTAGGTGACAGAACACAAGGCACAGAAAGCGTTTTATATACACACATAAATCAACACTATTGGAAAATTGCCAAGCAGCCTGAATACAACAGAGTACGAGTTAACTCACTTGGACATGTCTCTGTTTCAACAGTGTCTCGTAGCGGTTGGACTGTAGCAACTGAATGGTTGCTCCCTGATTCTTGCATTCTGAACGTAACCGTTTATCCAGAAGCAAGCTATTAAGAAAGGAAGAAAATGCTTTAAGTATATGAGACAGCAGAGCAGAAATGCATGAATAAAAGTTCTCATTACTGGAATAGCTACCTGCCAGCCATTGCCTTGTAGTATGCAAATATTTGGTCTGCCAGCTTGTAGACAAATTGGTCAAAACATAGGTTTACCTTTAGGGGGAAAAAAAAATTGAGTATTTAGAGATACTTAAAAGAGGGGGGCTTATTCAAGACTTCCCACTGTTTATCAAACATAATTTTAAAAATTAACACATCCAAATTTCCCAGTACAAGAAAAGATGACATTCTGTCATCAGGATTAACATAAGGTGTTTTGCACAGGTCTACAGGTTTCTTCACAACATATTACCTAACCAGTGTTAGGTAATCTTCTGGTGTTTCTTCTCAGTTTGTTTATTATCTCCATCTGTTCTGAATCTCTTATAATAGGTCTTGGCCTTTAGCTTAATTATCACTTTGAGATAGAGACTCTTTTTCTCCAGTAGGTAAGGTTACTTTACCTCTGCCTCAATCTCATCATAGAGGAACTGCTTCTTAAATTTAGTAAGCGCATAATGAGCACTGTCATTATAAAGGTCCAAAGAATACAGAACATACCTGAATAAGAAAGAATTAAAAAGAAAGAGTTACTTGTCTATAGAAATTATGACTCTTCAGTACAGTGCAGTCAATATGGTATAAGCCAGTCAATACTGTAATCTACATGTGGTTCATGCAAATAGGATCATTTTTTGTTTAAGTTTTTTATATAGAAGAATCACACTGTCTCTTTTTAAGAAGTCTTTTGTTAGTTCAAGAATTCGTATAGGTAAGTTTGCAGTCTGAAACTTGTTTTCTAGATGTAGTTTTCAATCAAAATGGAACTATGCTTCTACCACTGTGCATTGTATTTCACATCTTCAAGGAGTAAGGAGAACTCACTCAGGGAACAACACATATGGCTGTTGCAATGATACTTAGATGAAAAGGTTTCTTATTTCAGTTACTCACTTCAAAATTAAAACTCTGAGACTCTGGAAATCAGCAAATTTAAGAGGAAAATCATATGAAGGCTTAGAATACCTTCTCAGCGACTGCTTGTTAAAACCAATTAAAACAGTTAACACTATAATATGCAGTGACAATCATTAAGAATAATAATTCAACTGAAGAGCACAAGTAGGTCTTACTCCATCATTGATGCCTCTTTGGTCTCCAAAATATGGTCCGTCAGAATCCAAGGCATGGACATTTCAATGGGAAACTGGATTCTTCTGCCCATGGTCAGCTCTAGGAAAAATTCCCTGAACCACAGCTGGGACAGATCACAGCATTGCTGCAGGGTTTCTTTCAGAATAAACAAGGAAGAATTACACTTCTTATATAAATACATTAAGAACAATACAAGTGTGATTCTGATGATGCAATGTGAAACAAAAAGGCAAGCGTGAGTCACTAGAGCTATACATAAGCCAAATTTTAAAACTAAATTCAAAATGTAAAGCCCAGGACTTTTTCAAAGAGTTCTGAACTTCACGTTGGCCCCCAAAGTGGTGTCTTATTACAGTAAAAAAAGCGTGAAAGTTGGCCAGACTACCAGTTAAACAGAAAAACTAGGTACACCGGGAAAGGGGGATTTCTAGTTTAATTTCTCAGTTAGGGACTAAGAAAGCCATACACTGAACTTGGGAAGCGGCAGCTGAAGGAGACAAAATTGTACTGGATCTACCAGTACCATCTCTCCCTCTGGAGGACAGAATTGCTCCACACATTCCTGTTGATTAGATGGGCAGGAAATGACAGACAGACACATGAAGGAGGGATTAAAACAAAAAGGTTTTAAGGCTGCTGTCAAAGACGCAGAGGTGTGCTTCTCACCTCTCCAGAAAACACTTGGCACAAGCCTCCTTTTGCAGAAGGCTTAAGAACCAAAATGGGAATGAACTCTCTACATTAAGATCTTCTGAAGACCTTTTCAAGTGCTGTTCCCCAGTAGCATTATGACTGACATTAACAGGCTCCCCCTTCTCTGAGGGTAAAAGACTCCAGCAGCAAAACAAAAACAAAAGACAACACAGCATGGTGATGACAAAGACTAGATACATTCAATGTCAGTAGGTGAATTCTTTAGGACAGTATGTTTCCGATTACAATTAACTGAATAGTAAGAGTAGTGAAATGACATCAAATTTACCACAACAGAGAATTTGTTTCCTCTGTACGTAAAACAAAACTGAAAAGCCCCCAAAAGCCCAAAACACAAAAAAGACTTCCTTTTTAAAATTTCAATGTGTATAGGTGTATCTGTCCCTTGTTTATAGAAATACATACATGAAAAAATAGAAAAGAGAGGTAACAATATGAAATTCAATGCATTATAAACAAATGTATAACAAGTCAAAATCAAAATCCCACCACAATACCGAATATCACATCTCAGAAAGAGTTTGGACAGACCAAGGCTTTTGATAAATAAACCAAAAATAAGTTGGCTTAGGCAATCGGAAACATTTTCCAGGTCGTGTTAGAGGTGTTAGGACATGCTAAGCTGGACACTGATCATCTACATATCTTACCACTGAAATTTATCAAATGAGTGTAGAAGAAAGACTCGCGATGGAATTTTTCTATGTCCAATATGGTGGGCCCCTCAAGGCTACTTCTCAAGGTTTTCTTGGAACCACTTTTGTCAGCAATGAGGGACTCTAACATAGTTCTCACCATGTAAAGCTGTATCATTAAAGGAAACAATTGTGGTGGAAAGGGGGGGGAAAAAGGAGAATACACATGGTATATTAGTTGAGCAACACGGAGAATTACTATCAGTAAGCGACTGCTCCACTTCAAATTGAAAACTGGCACTGTGTGGGTAAAAGCCTTCCAGGCGAGAGAACAGATGCAACGCTAGCCTACGCACCGGCACAAATGCCTACCCATGCCTAGGGCACCTCCACTGACACTCAGCAGCAGGCCATTTGCAGTGGAACAGTTCCCATCACCACAAAAGTAGAAGTAATAAGTAATGTCTTACCACCAAAGTTTAAAAGAGGCGGATAGTTGTAGGACTGCCTCAGAAACTTGTGTGTCACATGCAATAGCTTTTCCAGTCCCAGAGACTTGAGCTGCTTCAACAGCTCAGCAGAGTTTAAGGACTCTGTCATAGTGCGAACCATGTAGAGCTAAAAACCAACAGACAGGGGCAGGCAGGGGAGAGAGAATCCGTTAATAAAAACACATGGGTAAATAAGGAAGGGGAAACAGAAGCAGAGAAAATGTGTTAGTTTGTTAAAAATGAAAAGCAGCACAGTAAGCATGCAGAGGAGGACGTACAGAAAGGTTTCTTCGTTCAGAATAATCACTGCAATCCAATGCTCCCTCAAGCAAAGGGAAAAGTTCCCCTTCATTTCAGAGGATGCTCAGAGAGCCATTAGCTTCTCAAATGATTTTGCAAAGATTTCCAAGTATTACCAATTCATACGTGGCTATTTTAGAACTGCATGAAACTGAGAAAAAAAAAAATCCATCTAAAAATCAATATATTTGACCTCCCTTCCTCCTGACAGCCGAGACAGACAAGTGTGCCAGCCCAAGAGCAGAAAAAGCAGACAGAACTATGCACTCTAAACAGCCTGTTGCAGCCAGTGAAACAAAGCCCCTAAACATATCAAGCACAGGAGAAGCACGCTGGTGGTGATATTTAATTTTTTTCCACTCAGAATATTAGAAATCAAAACTTTTTTTCAACTTCCCAAACCAAGATCTTTATTAAACCCATCTTAGCACAAGTTAAGCAACTTTTTATTACCATACATGCTCTCTTCCCCATAGATTAAAATATTCTATTTACAAACCACAGTTCCCTTCTATTTTTCACCCCAAGTGCTCAGTACCTCATTTTCTCAGTTGAGCTATGAATACCAGACCATACACTCTCCAAACAAATTCACAAAGAAAATTAAAAAGAGAATTATATGGAGGTGACGAGAACGAGCATCTGCATATGAGATTTCAATGACTATCACAGGACACACTTGAAAGATCTCGTTTTAGTGGCAGCAGCAGATTAAATAGATTTTAGGGACCGGTTTTATCATTTATAACTGAGGAGTAAGATGGATTTTGTCAGAAGTTGAATACTCTCCCATATTTTAAAGGCAACAATTTATATTTTAAATATATTTTAAAACTACATAGATATCTGTTGAATAATGGAATTTAATTTAAAAAAAATTCATTAGCCATACTAAATACATGAGTCAGTCAAGAAAGAACTGAAATAGTTCCAAAATATTATTTAAATAACATTAGTTGCTCAAAGAGAAAATACGTCTTCCCAGTAACTCAAATTAAAGAGACTGAACACTTGGAAAAATCATGCATCAGACTAGAAAGTCACAGTAACTCAGACAGAGGATTTTGGTTAATTTAATATAATTTTGTAAATATAAATCTAATCGTAGTAGATTTTGAACATTAAAAAAAACAAAAGACTCTAATTTTTAAATAGTTCAGGCCAGAGATAAAACATTTCATGCAATAAATGTGGACAAATATCACAACCACCAGACAGGAAAATACCTGAGTGCTGGAGGGTCCCACTGCACGCCTTGGGACCTTGATGTCAAAACCACTTTTGGGGTCCTTCTCTCCCCTTAGAGCTGGGTCATTGAACGGCTCGTGACCAGCTTCCCAGTCACAGACTGTCTTTCTGATGGCCTGCAAAACACTGAGCACAATTCACACTACTTCAGACTGGCATGCACCCAAGTGCATTGAAGAGATCATTTTACTTTTTTAAGCCCTCTTCCACAAACACAGAAACTTTGCAAAGCTTTCAGGAGCTCAGGCTAACTCAGAGCAACTGCAAATGATTTCACCAACAATGAAACAATCCATGAAAAAAATCGCTCTGCACTGTTGATCAAAAAGGATAGTCCAGAGCCCTTCTCTGTCAGAAGAAAGTTGACCTCTGAAACTGGTTCACCAGAGACAAAAGTCACTTGTCAAGAACTTTGGGATCCTTAGCAAGCACATCAGGCCATTTGGTTCTCCTAAACCACAAAAAGTAGATTATTCAATCAAACCAAAGCAGATTATTAACCAAACTAAAGAGAGGCAATTCAGGCTTGAAATGAAAAGAAAATAGTATAATTCCTGTTTCCAGCAAAACTCCAGAATTCAGCTGGAATTTATGCAGCCTCATACTTTTAACTCCAAATACTGAACTGGACTTCTGATACTTGTCAGAAACAGCCTGCCATATCTTGTGGTGTGCTGAATGATCAAGCACGTCTCTTTCCAGATCCAAGCAGGTATGAAAGTAATAGTTCCCTATTTCATGAAAGTTCCTAGGACAAAAAGAGTCCCTCTGAAAACTTGGTAATTTGGAGTAATTTGCTTATTTTTAGCTTATGATGGTATTTCTGTGGCAGTCAGAGCATTTAGCAATAGCCTCATTAGCCAAGGACTTTCACCTCTCAGAGCTTTGCAAGGAAATGTGGAAGTAAACAAATGGCAAACAAGTCAAGATTAAAAGGAAACAATTAGGGACAAAAAATAAGGTCTGGAAATGCCACCAGTCAGTGTGGGCAGACAGAGCACTTGCAAGAGAAGTGTAAGACTAATAAGCCAAAAGCAGCAGAAGCTAAGAAAGAGGGCAGGATGTTAAGAGGGCAGAGACAGGACTATGGGGTGAGATGTAAACATGAGGCACGAGGAGAGGAAACACTGGAATCATAAGGAAGGTGGACAGTAACATCGTTCTTCAAAATAAAAACACTAGTCTTGCTTTCAATATTACAGTCCTCACCTTTCCTTAAAATAAAAATAAACTACAGGCAACACAAGGCTTTCTGTGGTAACCATAAGTAACCCCATGTTGGCAGTCATTCATTTTTAACTCTAGATTTCAGACGACTTCAACTTCCAGTACATATTCAACAAAGCAAACCTTGAATAGCAGACAGACTAGTTGGGGAGTACAGACTTAAAGAGGCAAAATTTAACAGCTGTGAAATTCTGGAACAAATTTAGTAAGATTTGGGGGAAAGAATACAGAGAAGATGAAAACAAGAATGCTACCTCTGAATGACATTTTTCTTCTTTTTAATGGCTTGTCTTAATGGCTCTCTAAGTGTGACCTGGGCAAAGTCTTGAAGAGCTGCATAAATGGTATGGCGAATGGCGTGATTGAAAACACTTTCCATCCTTCCCATCAGCACCTGAAGACCTTTGATCATGGCTATCACCTGCAAAAAAAGAGAAATGTGTATTTTTCTTATTTTGTTTATATAATTGTTCAAAAAGCCTTTTTTTTAAATACAGAAAATGATAAAAAGGGAATCAACAACTTCCAAAAGACAAAGGATATTTTTCCTATGCTCCTCCTACAGATGGAATGGAGGAAAACAAACTGTTTCAGAATTAACGCAGGGCATGCTGTCTTTTTGCACTGCATACAGCAAATGCTTATAGAGAATGTTCTCCTTTGTACAGAATTAATCTTTGGAAAATCCCTGTAAAAAATATTTATCTTACCTCAACCAAAGCAAACTTCTCCTCACTGGTATAATTGTATCTTGTTGCTCTTTCATACTCTTCCGCGTTATCAGGACAATCTTTATTAGAATATTTGTCAGTTGGGTGTACCAGCTTCCACGAATACTGCAGTTCACACAGCAAAATAGGGAAAGATGGGGAGGAAAAAAAAAAAAAAGGCCTGAGAAACACAAAACATAGCTGGACACAAATAACGTGCTTTAAGAAATACTCCAGTGTTTTCAAGAATATCTGCAAAAGAATATTTGGTACTATTCTCAGAACCTGCATAAATTCTGAAACTACTATCTCATGGAAATGCCAGACAATAATTTGCATAACAGATTTTCTCAAAGGCCAGAGATCCTGTATTAGCTCAAAAAATGCAATTCACACTCAGCAGGTAATGCACTTCAGAGTATTTTTTATTGAGTAAATGCTAGCATGGGCAAAAGTTTCTTCTCCACTTCAAGCACAAGAGAGAGACCTCAGAGCATAACAAAAAGATTCATCACACCTACACACAAAACCAGAAGCTTCCAACTTGGCCAAATATTCACATTTAGAATTCAAAAGACAACTGGAAAACTACGGTTTGGGGTTGTTTTTTTTTTAAAGTTTGCTAGGCTTAAATGTGCGGAAATAGCTGTATTATCTGTGACAATATCATTTGCACAGCATGCATTTCTCTTAAATACTGTCTTTTCAGTCACTGCAAACACAGCTCAAAATGTTCCTGACCAGTGTCAGGCTGACCTAATATCCATCAGGGTACATCCAGTGAAAAATCCTAATCACATTCAGACAATTTTCTCACAGTTTGAGTTCAGAGAGTAGTAAGGTCTGGTTGATATTATCTTTACATAAATTTACAGATTACAGAGCAATATAAAATTTGCCTACTATAACGGATTAATATTTGCAGCAATTTACCTATGGCAAAGAAAAGCATCGCACTATGCAACCTAAGTGCTACAAAGAGGACACTGGGGAAATTATCAAACAAAGATGAAGCATTTTGGGGGCATTAAGTTCACAGGGTTAAGTTGGACATTAAATGTAAGCTGAAACTTTTTATCTGAACATGATGCACGTAACAAGGTTCATGAATACTCAGTGAATGCAGAAGACAGGTAAATAAGTAGGATACTCCAGATCAGAATAAATTATCAGTAGGAGGACAGGCAGAAAGTGAACATGAACTTAGATGAGAAGTACTTAAGGGAATCCATATGAATCAGAAAGACAAAGAAAAGCAGTGACAACAGGCAAAAAAAAACCCTGCTGCAGTCCTCAGAGAAAGCTTGTTCTGGAATTGAGAGGATAAAAACAGAGCTAAGAATGGGAGACTTTCTCCAGAGCTATAATAAAATATAATTTCTACAGAGATATAATAAAATAGGAAGATTGTCACTGTGAAGAGAGAGCCTGAATGCAGCAATTTGCAGTGATAGAAATAAAGGGAGCAAGTCTGGGAGTTGCAGAGGCCAGAAATAGATGACAGCAACCTCTCTTAAGAAGGAGAAAAAGGGAACAAGACTTTCACCATAAAATACATTGTTGATTTAAATAGGAATAGGATAATACAGGAAAATGCGTGACTCACCTACTGGTTTTTCAAAGAGGCAGCTAAAAATACAGAAGAGAAAGAAAACTTGGTCCCTAGCTATGCTCACTGTGACCACACAGTGCAAATGGCTCGATGCTCCCTCAGACATCAGAGGCGGAGGAGAGGCCAGTCTCTCTTCTCATACAATACGTCATCTGTTTCAACTCTTCCAAGAACATGCTTTGGTGCAGGTAAGACATGCAAGACATCTAAGTGTCTGCAGCACAAAAAGGACTCCTGCATCATTTTCTTCAATTTCTGCCTTAAGCAGTTTCTTACTGGAAAAAACACAGTCACTTTTCTAACTGGCATCTGTTTTTAAAATAAATTCTTAAAATACAGAGAAACAACTCTGCAGGTTCTTTATTTCCCCTCCCTTATCTCCTCTCAAATTTTCTTTTCCCCACATTTACTTTCCTTTTAACTAAAAGTCTAACCTAGAGCCACTGGGAACTTTTCAATTCATTTTTGTGTTTTTAGTTAAGACCTTATATGCTTCAATTTACTAAGTGATGATGTCCAAACACAGCCAGTTGCAGCTGTTCTATCACCTCCTGTGTGACTGCACGTTGGTATAGATATTTCTACCAGAACGTAATTTTAAACAATATTTAGAGGAAAATAATGAAGTCTTAATCTAGGAAATGTATGTAATGAGCAACATAAAAACATCTGGTCAAGGGTCACAAGTGATCACTTATCCATTACACGTAACAAGTTAAATGTTGTATGAGATTGTACATGCTACTGGATCTTTAAAGCAGCAACATTACTCCTAGCCTCTGAGAACTTCATGTGCCTTCCTCTGAGAATGCGATTTGGAGAAGGAAGAGAAAAGGAGCGAAGGAAGAAGGAAGAGGGGAATTAAGGAAACAAAACACAACACACATTTTTAATTCCATTAACGCAAAGCCTGTCCAGCCTCACCAAGACACCTCTTTTTCATCTGGTTTTATTCCCCAGATAACATACCACTTCCATGACATGTGCACTCCACTGGGAGAGAAGCTGCAGGCCTTGGAGAGAGAGATCAAAGAGCTTCCGATACTCCGCATCTGTTTTTTGAGCTTCCTGTCGACCAGACCCAGTCACCACCTAGAACATTATTAAACAACAAAAAAAACCAAACAAACTCACATTAGAACAGGCTGTATCCAGCATCCATAGCCAAATTTCTACAGAGATTTCTTTTAAGCATTAAAACAGCATGATGTACCAAAACCTACATTAATATTAGCTTTTTCTTCTGCAGACTTACATAGTTAAACTTCACAGATTTTGGTTAAGTGATGGAAACCACTGGCATGGTATCCCTAATCACCAAAATATTGTTGCAGATGAATTCAAGACACTAATTATACATATTATATATATGTTATAGGTTCTATATATGTATACATGTGCATTTCTTTTTTTTTTTAAACTAATCTCTTAACTTTTACTTTCATTTAAACTGCTACGAGCACCCATTTGGAGTAAAGGCTAGAAAACATATTCCAAAAGACACATGCCAAAAGTTCTAGGATATCTATCCTAGGTAGGTAGATAAGCAGAAGAATACTGCAGTTTGTATGATGTATCACCATTATTTTAAATTTAAATAGTATAAATATCATTAAAAGACTGAGTACTAGCCCTGCAGCTAGCTTTTCTTAATTCAGGTGATCAAGCTTTGTCATTTACGTAGCTCTTCAGATACTTAACAAAAACTGTTAGTCAGTGACATGTAATTTGCATGAATAGCTCTAATGCCACACACCTCACTGTTGCTGTAACGAGCCAGTTCTGATATGAAACGCATATGGTCGTCTCTGATTTGGATCATCTGCTCACATATATTGTACTGGGGACTGCTGCTGGAAGATGTGCACGTCCATCTGTTTCAGATGACAAAAAAAACAAAACCACTTAAATCAGTTTAGGCAATAAACAGTACAACTGATACTGCAAAGAACAAATCACAGTGCATGACTTTTTGAAAAAAAAAAAAAATCTTCCCTCTCCTCTATTTGAGGCTGTTCCCCTCCTCACACCTCTACCTCTGATCTTGCACAATCTATTAGTGATGGATTGCCCTTATGAGTTCAAACAGCACTACTTCCAAATCTTAAAAAATTTTTTTTTTCTTTTCTGTATTTTTAAAGGCTGCTGCTACAAAATACATCCAGCATCTCTGTTCAGGAGCATATACTTAGGGACGGGACTGAAAAGTATTGAAAGGCATGGCAGAAGTATAGGTATAGGCTGCAAGATGCATCTAGCTACCTTCAGATTGTTTTTTGTTATTCTTGCTTCACTATGAAGACCCTACAGTATGCTCCCAACTATAAAGAAAAAGGCATTATTAAATGCTATCAACACGTTATCAAGGACACAAAAGACATGCTACCAAGAATGTCATGTTAAGTAGCCTCATATTTTTAGTAGCTCAGTAGGCCCACTGCTATTCATTTTCTCTTAGCAATTACATGCAGGTTACGTGTTTTTTTTCTGCAGGAAATGCGAAGCACATTCTAAATTACATGTAACTGCACGGAGGGAAGGTCTTGGAGGAGCATGGAAATGTTCACTAAAACAAAGCAATAATCATAAACCATGGAACCATTTATGTAAAAACTAGCTGCATTTTCCAGCCATTTTGCTGCACCCCTAGCCAGAGGAAAGAAAAAAAAAAAAAAAAAAAAAA
>WHYT01017482.1:84715-95757 GCA_009806455.1 Tetrax tetrax | reverse complement strand
AGTGAGATAATTAAGGTGGAGTTTAAATGACTAACAACAAATTGCTGGATTATGGAAATTTGAGAATATCTTATGACTTTGCAGATGAGAACACTGTTTCATCTGACTGAAAACAGGTGTTGGGAAGGGATGCCTTGTGCCTTTTTGCAGTCCACTGGACACATTTTTTCCTTTTGCTTTTAAACAGATGCATTTGCCCTCCAAGTGCTTATACATGTTCCCAGGCTCAAAATAAGACAAAGAGGAAGTCTGTCTGCACTTTAAACAGCACTTCCTTTGACATTGCCTCTCTTCTTTCCTAACTCTGCAAAAGCATCTTTGAAACTTAAATTAAAACAAAATCTCAAGCCTGGTGTGGATACTGAAGATTATTATTGCTGTGCCATCCATGAACTGAAACACATGAGTTGTTCTGTCTTTCTAAAACAGGCGTAAATAAATAAATAAAGCAAAGCTTACCCTGCTTTACGGGACAGAATACCATGACGAAAATACGGAAAATTCTATGCACAACAGTTGAAAAGGGAGCAGAGAAGCATATCCTTTGAAAAGGAGGAACAAAGGCATACCACAGTCCATGCACAGGAGAGAAATTAAAATAGAGACAAATTTTAAAAGATGACTTAATGGCCTGCTGAACCAGGGTCTGTGGGACCCATCTCAGTGAGCTCCATGGGAACTAATGACAATATTTCCACAGGAATAGGCTTGGCTTGCACAGCAGCAGAAGTTAAGTTTTATCCGTACGGCGACACATTTCCAGGTTTCTTCTGTTCCATCGTGTCATTCTTCTATGTTACTGGCTTGCAGAAAATCAATTAAATCAATTAAATCATTTTTCTATGAAGAAAATTTGATTCAATATTCTGTGTAATGTTCCTACTCAAGTTAAACCATGAGACTCTGATCACAAAAGGCCCTTGTGAAGGGAAGAGCTAACAAAAGGAATGGATCTTCTCTTCCAAGAACAGCACAGTGTAATATACACTTTTCTTTCAAATCTCCAAGATCTCTCTCAAAAACTCCCCGTTAGTTCTATTTTAATTAAACTACAAAAGCCTCAGCTGTTCAACTGCACACCTATCACTTCAGACTGAGCAGAAATAATTTTAACAGACTGATAACTAAAGTGCTTCAGAGAGCAGCAATGCGCTGCATCTTCTCTGTTTGAATGCTCTTTTTCTTCGCTCTGGACAGCATAATCTGCCTTTTTGCCAGGGGGATCAGCGTAAGATGTTCCTTTCGGGACTGGAGTTCCTCTTCATTCCTAAGCAACAGATTTGCATAAACTGAAGGAGCAAAGAAAAATGCTTTTCACATCATTTACTGGCCTGCCTGATTAAAGTAAAAGACAGAAGAAAGCAAACAGCAGCTGACAGTCCTTTGTGCAACAGATTTGACATAACGTTAAGCTTTCAAAAATCCATCTGCAATTAGAATAAAAAAAAAAAAATCGCTCAATAGGTGCAAAAGAGAAAACAAAAATTCTAGCATGGAATTATCCTGTCCCAGCACTAAAGCAAGTCCCAGAAAAATGGCCCCATAATGGAAACAATTCATTTAGTATTGGACTCCTACGTGGCTCACATTAACTGCTTTGCCCTGCTATTCGAGGGGCTCAGGGGGGAAAGCAGGCTTCCAAGAGCAGACACTGATTTCAGGCAAAATGTAAGGCTGTAAAAAATGTAAGGCATAGAACTTATTTATTTATTTATTTATAGAAAACCTCAACTTCTCAAACTAAAAGCTCTTTGTGTTCAGTCACGCGTGAATTTTTCACACAACATTCTTCATTAAGGTAACCTACATTGCTACCGGTCCAGCTTCTGTCCCCTGCAAGGAAGCATCACGATGACAAGCAATCCCTGTCTCTTTACGCAAGCAACAGCTACTCCATGACTGTGCAACCAAGGTTCAAGGGCTCAGTGACATACTGGTCTTATCACCTCAAAAAACAAATTCTGTGCAGTATCGGGTACTTCAGTGAGCTAATGAGCAACGGCAGCACCATTACTGCAACCGAAAAGTCATGCTTTCATGAGTCAGTACTGTTCCTCCCTCCCACAAGATAATCAAGGTCAGGAGGCCACCGCTGCTAACGATGCTGTCATGCAGCTGAAATGGCTCACCGACACACAGACCACCAGCACTCAGATGACAATGGGTCACACTTGTCAAGTAACTGCAGGAGCTCCCTTCCAATGTCCTGGATGAATTCAAGCGCATTCCCAGTGACAGGAAGGCCTGATACTGTACTATCATCACAACAGGTTATGAACAGGATGTCTCAGGGTCTTTGGACAAAGCCTGCACCAAGACTGGTGAGCCACAGTAGGACATAATTGCCTTTCTTGATGCCTGCCACCAGGTGCAGGTCTACTAGCAACTCCTTTTTAAAGCACCAGTAAGAAAACTCTCCCACAATTAGAGAGCATCGTGTAACCCTAGCACCCCCATATCATAGCACAAGGCTGGAGTCACTATGTTGTTGCTAGCAAGTTAGCACCAGAGCAGAGGAATCTCTTCCCGCTGTGTTAGCGGCCAGCAGTAGCACATGGGTGAGCACACACCAATTCTACAGCAGCAGCACCTGCAGCGGCCAACACAGCAAGTAAGCAGCGGGTATTTCGACAGGCAGCCTGGCTAGTACTATGTATCCGCAGCATCCTTCTGCATCTTGATGCTTTGGAGGGGAGATGCAATATCCTGATGGCAAACTGTAGGGTCAAATGCTGTCCCCATACAGGAATATCAAGCGCAGTGCAATGCCCAGACTTCAAAGATGGGAAACTGATTCTACCCGTCCCCACTGATTTTATTTGAGAATCCATTACGATGATAGGGGAGAAGCCTAACCCCGTGAAATCTGCTCCAAAGGCATCCCATGCATGTGAAAAAGGGGTGTGTGTGTGTGTGTGTGTGTGTGTGTGTGTCATCCTGTAGCTGCAGCATGCAACCCCCTCTGCAAGAGCACTTGTGCTACAAGAATTCACAGAGGGGGTTTGCTCAGTTTGTTTTATCCGTGTACCTAAGCCCGAAGCCCAAGATAAAGTCACCAACATAAAATAGAGTACAATATCTGCTGTTGGTGGGGCTAGATGGCTGAGGGGGCTTGTGTTGATTTACTAGTTAATTCTTACAGAGCTAAGTTAGCATTCTGAGTGAACGTGAAAAAATGTATTAATCCTAAACTTATGTACATATTAAAAACCCTTCTGCAATATTTGGCCTCTCTTCAGGCTACAATGAAGTTAAAGATTTAACTGTAGTTTAATTCTAGGTTAGGTGTGCTGAGGTTTGTTTTGTTACACTTATTTGGCTCACCCCTTTAATGCTCCCCAATACTACATCTGAGTTGCATCAACAGCAACTTCCATTTTGCTCATCCTTCAACTTCCAGTTCTTTTTTTTTTTTAAATTGCTTCTTGACTAACTCCCTCCTCTTCTCTTTTTCATGTTCTTTTCCTCTCACTCAGCTCACTCCTTCCCTGTTGTTTAATCTTCTCTTCCTGTTTTGCTGCTTTGGCCATTTTGCTGTGCTGTTATCCCCTGCAGCTGTCCTCAATGCACATTTCTGCCATACTTCTGTTCCTGATTTTTCCTGCCATTGCACGGGTGTGTTCGGAAGCAATGCTGCACGGCATTGCTTTCAGCAAGGCGAAAGTTTAGCACAGCGCTTATGGCATGTTCAGCAGTTGTGAAAAGCTCTCTCGTTTCTTAGCAAGGATAAGATTCCCAACGTAAGGATTCTGCAAAGAACAAGGAAGGAAGCAGCAAGAACAACAACTACCTGGAAAAAAAAAAAAAAAAGGAGAAAGCACGTGTGCATGGAGTTATTCCAGGATTGCTCAGACATAGCACCTTTCAATCTGCAGAAAGACTACCATCACAGATTGCTCACGCGCACTCCTACTCAACATGGGTTGGTTGGTTGTCCGTTGTATTTGGCGTGGAGGGACCGCTGTTACTGCAATCAGAAAGGGCACACCTGTGTGCCTCCGCTGAAAGAAGCAGTGCACGGTGGGCTGAGCACCAGTCTGTCGCATTACAGGTGAGGGAGATGAGACACAAAGATTGAGAGGAAGACAAGAGTCTGGAGTCTTAAGATTTCGATCTAAGCAACAATGCAACCTGTCAGCCTTAGACAAACTGTTTATTTAAGCATGTGAGTCCTTGAACTATGCGTTCATTTCACAAGACTGGGGAGAAAATTAAAAAGAAAACATTATTTTCTCAAGGAAAGGGAGGGTAGAACGCTCTTCCTGATCCCATTTCCAGATGTGGTTGCTCCAGGGTCAGCCTCACTGCTTCTCAGCGGAGCCCCGCCAGCAGCAGCCCCTGCGTGAGGGGCGGCCACCAGCCACAGCACTCATGGGGCGGCAGCCCAGGTAGGGGGGCAGCCCCCCAAGTCTCCCTACTGCAGAACCTCCGCATTACGCATCCAGCTCCGTCTTACGGGATATGCCCCCAACAACATGACAGGCATTAATTATATCCAGCAGGTTTCTTCAAGGCAAATCTGCAGCTGAAGTTCTGGCTTTGGCACTGCCTTATTTTAAGTTTAAAAAGTGAACAAAGGCTTCAATTAAAATGACTCTTTAGAACAGAGGCTGTGCGCTGTCATTCCCACTCCTTCCCTCTACCTGTAAGTACTTTGCAAATCATCGATACAACTCTCAACTTTCATTTAAGAGAAAAAATTACACTGCTTTATCTGAAAAATAAGTTGGAAGATATTTTAGGCAAATTGTACTATCCATGCTTAAAAGTAGCTTTTTATTTAATATCCACCACAGTGCAAGAATAATGTACAATTTTGCAAAATTACAGTATTTAAAAAAAAAAAAAAAAAAAAAAAAAAGAAAAAACCCAACAGCTTCAGAAGCTGTTAAAAAATGTGTCACCACATGCATTTTGTGGAGGAGGGGGAGAATCAGACAAGAAGCAAGTTATAATTTAATAATTCCCTTTAAAAAAAATAGGAAATACTACAGGACAGAGTGGAGAAGAAAAAAACTGAAATAAGCAAATAGCTTTTAGTTTCTTAAGCTTTATTTTTCCTCATCACATATAACATTTTATACAATGCATGAAAATATATGGTTTCTGTGAAAATGCATTAAAAGCTTTACTTCTAATATCACCTGATAAGCACCCACATCTATTTTGAGCAACGCATCATGACAGTTTACCTGAACTTTACATTCAGAATGCATAATTCAGCACACTCTCCTTATTGATTTAATATATGTCAGTGAATCCACTTAAAATAATTAAAACTACACTGAAAGAAGACTATAAATCAAGTTCAGACCTATAGCATTTTTATTTCCTTATCACAAAGTGCCCGTGTCCCTATCAGAATTAAGGTATTTGAAGGTGACATACAGCAATATCATATTTTTCATCTAGACCTGGGAAACAAATCCCTTGCCTACCTGTAATGCATAAAGGAAAGCCTTTCTGGAAGCTCCTTGTACCATTTACACAGCTGGAATCACCACTTAGCATGTCAGCTCCTGAGGCTCATGTCGTAACATAAAACCACAGCATTGGTTTTGAAATCTGAGTACCTTCTTCCAAAACCAAACGCGTAGTTTTATTTTTTTTTCTTTCACTTAATATTGTATTAGTTGATAAGAGCATTACTGAGACTTGACTTTGCTAATCATTTGTACAAATCTAGTAACCATAAGTCCATCCGCTGTCTGAAGTCTTAAGACACCTTTTGGTGGAGGAAGGGGAGGGGGGGAATGGCATTTTTTCTCCAAACGAGTAATTCTTGGCTTTAAAAAGTTGCTTGGTCATTCTACTAACTCCCGACCAACATTCCTGAAAAGCAGACCTGCATAAACCAGCCCTGTGAGAGGCTTGCTGAGACACACACCGTTAAACTGAGAAAATCTCCCAACATCTGGTCCAAGCACAGAGAAATTGTGAAGTTTCACTCCTCAAGTAACTGCTCTGTAAACCAGTGAAAGGAGGGCACCACCGCCTGCTGCCCTGGCACCTACCTCTAACAAAAGCAAGAACAGAAGCATCAGTTCCTCATGTCTTAGTGTTCCTCAATTACTTGAAACCAGAAAAGCTTTATTAAAGTGAATAGATAGAACCCCTCCTCGCGGGGAGGCGATCCACTTCAAGCTGTGCCTGTGATGCCAGGGCAGCCGTCCCAGCACCACACATGCAGAACCACAGAGCAACCACCCAACTGAAGGGCCACCATGTTCACCTTTACTTCTCTCAGGTTAATGAGAAGCATTTAACGGGGACCTCGCTGCACAACTTGGAGGGTTGCAAAGCCACAGCTGGCAGACCACAGCCAAGTAAGTTCCTCACAGGCTGCACCCAGCAAGCAGCTTGTTTGGCCACAAAGGGATTTCCACCCCGAGAAGCCTCTCCGAGCTCAGTGCCTCAACGGGCCGTGAGACCGACACCCGATTTGGGTCCCTGGCAGCAGAAGCAGAGCTGTTTCATCCCGCCAGACACGGAAGATGTGAGGAAGGGATCAGGTAGCATGGCACAAGCGCTGCTTGTAGCCATCCGTGGGAACACCACTTCCCAGATGGCGAGGCTCAGAGACCTCAGCTCCCTCCCCAGCATCTCCAGCTGGATCTGCTCTCAACTCTAGCCCACAACATTAAATCACCTCCCCTACAATGGTCTTTCTCTAGAAAGGCTAACACAGCTATAAATTCACTTGCTGTCCTGCTGACGGCCAGCCTGAGGGAAGGGGGTTTCTACTGCGGTGGCAAACGCGCAACCATCATTTGTGCCAAACCCACTTTTACCACCACCTCACTTTTTCCACTTAGAAGTCTGAAACTGATGCACTTCCCAAAAAATGCTTAACTACCTGAAGACAGGATTTTCTCTACAGCACATACATTTATGAATGCACATATATTTACAGACATAATAGAGGTAGAGAGCAAACACCACATACTGACTGAGAAAATCTTTTAAGTCCTATGAAGAAAACAAGTGTCAGATTTTTTTTTGCCAGTGTGTTTATGAGAGATAAGAAACAGCTACTCAAAGGATGAGTTACAACATTTTTGGCACCAAGAGATAGAAGTGTTATCTGCTATTTTGCACCCTCTGCCTTCCTGTAGCAAGTCTCATCAATGCATCATACATTAATTTTACCACTAGAAAGGCAGGTGATGTGGATTAATTGAATTATACTTAAAACAAGCAAATCAATACACACTCTCAATTACCAGTATTACACAGCAAAGTACACCCCTGAGCCCTACAAATGTCAGCTTCTAAGGGCTGCATAGTAAAGAAGAATCCTAAACTGATGTCCATAGCTTAAAATATAAGTACCATTACTAAGTTCTCAGTAAGTTTTGTAGGTATACAGTTATAGTTCACAATTCTGAAATGTCCTTCTTTCATGTTATTGTGTCAGAGCTGCATAAACAGCACAAAACCCGAACAAATAAAGGCAGCTTTCATTTGTTATGTTGTCAAATAACAATGTAGCAAAAAAATAACAAAATGCCCTGCAAGAATAAGGTCTGTCACAGGCCACTTGTAACAAGGTATATGTTCTAAATATCAATAGTTTCCAGATCTGTTATATTTACGTCCAAATGGAAGCTCAGGACTGTTCAAACGAATCACTTTCCCAGCTGCTTGGATGGATCCACCCCAACCACTTCACTGGCCATTCGCGCTTGGTTTGTGTCAAGCTCCTGCAGCACCCCTCGGTAAAGAAGCACTTAATTTGGTTCCAGAACAATTGCTTATGAAATTGGGGCTTGCCATAGTAACTCCAGCTATTTAAAAATACATAAACAATAAAAATCCAGAAACTCGCACTGTCGCTGTTTCAAAAGAAGCTACGTCAATCACACAGCTGACTTCTGATTCGCTATGGTATAACACACGGCCTGACGTTGAAGTTTACTTTACTTGTCGGGACAGTAAAGGAACCACATGAAGAACTTGCCCTGAGAAGGCAGAGCAGCGACTGTAAAATGAGATCATCTTGATGCTCACATGAAATATGTGTGGAAATTATGCTAAAATTAATTCTCTCTTGTACAACTGCAAGCAATTCTAGCAGCTTTCAGGCAAAGGAGGAATAAATCTGAATCCAAGAAAGGGAGCTTTGAGAGGACTTTTTGTTCCAACTTTGCACATCAAGTCCAACTGCCCTGAAGCTTCCACCTCAGCCTGAATATCTTGAAAATCTTCAAGAATCAAAATGTGAAATAAAAATCAGATGATTATGAGAAAAGAGTTATGACATGATTGTGAAACCTACCCTTGGGAACAAGCCAACTTCCATGGCACCTCTCTCGCAGAATGAATAAACAAAGCGCTAACCAAAACTTAAGGAGTATATCAGACAAACTTTTAACATAAAACACATATCTGTTCCAGCTATCTGTTAATTTTTTAATTATGCTTTAAAGTCCACATAATGGGCCAAGAGAATTTGTGGGTTCAAGCCCAGGGGCCAATTTCCATCCTAGGAAACTGAAGAAACAGTAATGTTATGAAAGAATACTTTGGATACTACATGTACATCCTTAAAGTACTACCAGCTTTTCTAAGTCACACATTCAGGAGTTGAGAACTGAAAAGTCTGGATTGTTTGTGGAACAGTCCCTTTCTAATCATGTAGATTTTTTTTACTAATAAAATAAATAAATAAATAAATAAATAAATAAATAAATAAATAAATAAATAAATAAATAAATAGATAAAAGCAAGCCCTTACGTAATTCAGCTCCACTTAAGTTTAAATATTGTCATATCTATTAAGTGAGAAGTTTTAAGTTAACACTGCTGAACACTTTTCAAACACCACTCCACTCTCCTCATCAGGACCCTCAACAGGAATTGACCAAACCCAAGGTCTGTAAACAAAATGCACAAAGTCTTACTCATCTTCAGCAGGGCAATTGGGGGCGGCTTGTTTATTTTTCTAAGATTGAGATGTTTGGTTTTTAAATAAATAAATAAATTAGGTGTGGCAATATGAAAACCACAAAGTACAACTGACATATTCCATCAATCACATCTTCCTTTACCAAAACAAACAAAAAAAATTTAATAACCTAAGCTGCTGCAGAGAAAGAATCTAATCTGTACATTTCTTAGACAGCAAGTCAAGCAAGCTTTGATGATACTGGGACTAAGCCTTCCTGCTGTACCTCAATGCCACACAGGCTGCTTCCAAATTCTTTCTCCTCCTTACTGGCAGGTAGAGACACACTGGCTGCCTACACCAGCCAGACTTCACAGACCAGTTGTCTGGGAATGCTTAAAAAGGCTTTTACATTACATTAGGAGGAGCTCCGTGTTTAAAAAGTCAAAAAGAGTTTTTAAAAAGGGAAAAGTAGGACTTAGACAAAGTCAAGAACCAGAACGCTGAAATAAGAACTAACTGCATCTTCAAGCATATAGCTCAGAGATACTCGGTCTGAGAACAAAACCGTTTGCATAAGTGCAATTAATATAAACACAATCCAGAGATGACAGAACTACATTACGGTATTATTTTCAAAGTTCACCTTTGAAAAACATGCTAACACTACATGTGTACACGTCCAGTACGTTTATTGTAATAAAGTTATGGCAAATAAGTAACTGGAATGCAGTAAGGCCAGGAGTCACTCATTAGCCTAAGCTTTCTATTTCCCACAGTTTACAGGAAAGCATGATATGACTTTCTAATTAAGGATAAATTCCTCCAGACAGCTTTCCTCCCCCTCTAATGTGCACTCTCCAGCCACCACTTCAGGCAGGCTGGCTGCATCCCACAAAGAGAATTTCCTCCTCAGCCTCCGTGGGACAGCCAACCACTTAGATGTCCAAATGCTACTCAAACCTCTCACCAAACAGCGCAAGAATAAAAAAAAAAAAACAACAAGGCAATGAGAGCCTACCGAAAGGCAAAGACAATTAGCAGAGCTGCTGATGAACCAGAGGGATGCTCACGCAGATGAAGGGCCTGTCTGTCCTCGCCTCTTCGCTCCTCAGAGACAGGTACGAGACGGTGGGAGCATCAGACTGCCCACGCTGGGAGTTGCGTACTTACTTTAGCTGCTCTCCCTGCAGCGTAATTACTTTAACTATATAAAACTCACCTTCCTCAAGAGGAAGTTACTCTATGTCCTTAGGCAGACCCTAGATCCTCTCCTTCATCTGAAAAGCAGGACAAACTTGTACAGGTCTTTCTAATTCCTCCCCATCTAACCCGCTCCCCGGCAGCCTAGGAAGCACAGCTCTGACCGCCCCTGTGTTAGAGGCGCCGAGAACAATTCAGACCCCACACTCGGACGAGGAGACTCAAACCGGCTTTTAGGCAACCGCCCCTGAGGCCTCACCCCCTGACGGGGGCCCCGCCTGAGGCAACGGCCGCCTTGCCTGGGGCCTGCCCGCCGCCGGCTCCCGCCCGGCACCGCCCGGCCAGGCCGCCCCCCAGCCTTCCCGCCGAGGCGAGGCCCGGCACCCTGGGGTCCGGCTCGGCCCGAGCAGCAGGAGCCACTGGCGGCTCCAAGCCGGCGGCCTGAGCTGGCGGAACCGTCCGGCCCCTCAGATACAGCGCCTGTAAAACGGGGGAGAGGGGCGAAGGCGCACCCCAAGCGGCGGAGTCGCCGCCGCCGCCGCCGCAGGGCCGGCCCCTGGCCCGCGGGCAGGCCGCTCCCGGGAAAGCGCTGCTCACCCGCTCGCCGCTGGCTCCCGGGAACGGCGCTGCCCGACGGCGGGAGGAGCCCGTCTCTCTGCCCGCCTGTCCTCCCGTCGGCTCCGGTCGGCCCAGCCCGTTCGCCGCCGCCGAGGGTCGGGTCGGGTCGGGTCGGCCCGGCGGCTCCGCTCCTGGGCCGCGCCTGGCGGGGAGTTTCCTGTCTGAGTCACTTCAACCGGGAGCTGCGCAGGGAAACACCCTTCCTGCCGCTCCAGCTCCTCCTCCCGCCTCATCCCAAACCTGCCGCCCCTTCCCGGCCCGGCTCCTCCTTCTCCTCTCCTCGGGGAGCCGGGCCGGGCCGTCACCCTAAGAGCCCCCCCCCCCCCCCCCCCCC
>WHYT01017482.1:51809-84695 GCA_009806455.1 Tetrax tetrax | reverse complement strand
CTCCAGGGTCTCTTATTTTTTTTTTTTTTTTTTCTCCTCTCCACTTGACAGTTTTGGCAGGATGGCGAGGGAAAGAGCCCGGCAGTAAGGATGGAGGACCCAACCCTAAAGAAGCAAAGGGGATCGCATAGGAAACCCTTTCAGATGCCCTCTAGAGGGTGCTCAGGTATGCCTTTCTCACATCCGAAATGCCCCTGGTCCTTGCAATTAAAAATAGAAAAGACAAGAATGGCTGTCTTCTAGGGCCCGTTGACAGCCTCCCACTTTCACTTTTTCTGTAAAACACAACAAACACATACATACTCACTCATTTTAAACTTCGCTCGCCTTTTCCATGTAATGTTCTCCCGTTTCAATTCTGGTTTTCTTTTATTTCTTCAAGATTCATGTAACAAACTTGATCCTGCTGGCTCTTTTTCACTAAAGTTTGTCAAGATTGTTCTTTCCATCCATTATTTTACATCAGGCAGAACCCACAAACCTACTATACGTAGAGGTTACAGTCAGTTGAGAGCATAGGAACTTCCAAACAATTTTGATTTTTCCTCAAAGCCTGTTTGCTTGTATTTGACTGCTTTAAGTTGCATCCAACATTTTATTTACAGTTGAAAAATCCTCCCACATCATCAGCAAACTCCGCAGTATTGCTGTAGCAAGCAATTTTAGGTCTCTGCTTTCAACAGCTGTTAGTGGGACACTATGCTATTAATGCTTCTTGTGCTGAGAACAGAATAATAATTGCTTTACTTCATCTATTGTTTTTTTTCAATCAAGCTTCCACTGCATTAAGTTTCATTAAATAGCCTTTTTGTAATGGCATGTACAAGAAAGCTTTTGGAAAGTGGGGATAAGTTGTTAAACCCCCTAATTCTCCTTATTTCAATTACTCTCTAATCCAATTATTCCACGCATTCCATATCAAGAATTCCCACAGCTTGTGAGGAAGTTATGCATCATTGCAAAATGTTATTGTTACCATTTCATCGTATCCCAGACACATCTTCACAGTCATATTTTTCCCAGTGCTGCAGTATAATCATTTCTATGGAATAATTTCCCTGTTAGGATGTGGCTGCTAATTATTCTCTGATTGTTTGTATATATTCCTAAGTATTTTGAGTGCATACGCCAAGTGAATAGATTTCACCCATCGCAGCTCCTTATCAGCCTGGTTTCTAAACCAAGCTCAGTCAAAACTGTAGAACACAACCAGAGCTGGATGCTTTAGTTTCTAAAATGACAGCTGATACTGTTCAATGCAATCCATCCCTTTTCCACAAACTCTGCCAGGCACAACGAGCTTGCTAGATGATAACTCACCTTCCTAACGCGGGATTGGTTTTGTTGCCTTGTCCTGGGTGAGCGCAAACTCAGAACAGCCTTGTCTTAACGCAGCCACTTGGCCTCCATCAGCAGTGAGACCTCCGTTACCAAGCCGCAGCAGAGCAGGAACGACAGGGAACTTGCTCCAAGCAAACCCAAAAGCTCCCAGCAAGATCTGATCAACAGCAACTTGCCCCTAGATGGGTGACCCTTCGTATCCAAAGTCAATGAAAGTCTTCCTCAGGAGCTCACAGGAATCTATGGAATAATTCCACTCCCCAGCAGTCTGAGAGCTTCAATAGCAATCTTGTGGTCCTGCCACGAGGTGTCTGCTATGTCCAAGATGCTGATGTACTCTCTTGTTTTGCACCTTTCCACTCAGAAATTTTAGTGATTAAGCTTAACAGTATATCTAGCTATTATTTTTTTTTTTTTTACCTGCTGAGTCCACAGAGATTTTTTCATTCTCAGAAAGGAAACACAGGAAACTGCCATGACCTGACACAGAAAGGTATTTATGAAGCCACGACGGACAATGGCCGTAATGATCCCAAGAATAGGACATAATGCAAAACTACAAAGGAAGAAAATGGGTAACTGTCTATAAATCAGTTTAAAAATTAAATTCAGCCTCTGGCAACATATCAGCCCCCTGTCCATACTCTAAAGGACTGGATAAGATTTTTCATACAAGAAGTCGGCACAGACTTCATTTTGCGTCAGATATAGCGAATGGTTTAAAGCATAGCAAGGCTATGAAAAGATTATGTGCTTCCACACTGCACAGAGCAAACCCCTTGTTTCAGCTCTCAGGAGGAGATAGGCACCTATGCAAAAGGCTCAGCACTTGTGAGTGTTTAAGCAGAAGAGACCAGGCATACAGCAGCAACTGTCTCAGCGGTCTCAATGAGCAGGGAGCTCCGAAAGTGAGAGCCTGCCCACAGGAGGAAGCCTGGCCAGCTACGTAAGGACGTAACTCCTACCATCGCTGCAGCCAGGAGCCCTCTGCTTGACAAAGTCTTATGCAAATCCAAAGCCCATACCTACTTCTAAGTCCAGGAAAAGCCAGATTCCTACCTCTGAGAGTACATGTGCTGCCAAGAGCACGGCTGCCAACAGCAAGCACGCTGCACATTCATAAATACCCATTAGCACATGAAGAGATGTGCAGCGCTCTTGTTCTGATTTCCCTCCTAGTGCTGAATGCCGCTATCTCAAATGGATTTGAGCAAGCAGGGTTTCCTAGTTCTGCTTTCCAGCTCCCTGAAATGCTACACAGAAGTTTTGTTGCTAACTCAGAGACATTTAACTCTTTATCTGCAAAATGGGCCCATGTACCCTGACTCTGCTTTCCAAAAATGCTGCATGCTGTGCTGCCAACCACACCAGAGTCCACCCACCAGCTCCCTGACAGGTGTTAACAAGCATTAAATCCTTTCTTGATTCTACTCTAAATTACACTCATTTTGCTCACGCAAGACATCAGTATAGAAACCAGGGCACGTACATTGTGCAATTCATCCCACCCACTCTTAACCCCAGCCCTGCCCCTGTAATGCTGGTAACTTTATTAGCTATCCAGATCCCAAGAGCTGTGATCCCCTACAGCCTTCCCAGCAATGCACAGTGCAGCAACAAGCCACTGCACAATCCAACAAACAGGAATTCTATCAGCGAGGAAGGGTTTTTCAGTAAGTGTGCAAAAGAGCATAGGAGGGAAGCTGGAAAATTTGTAAATCTCTACAGTTAATAAGATTTAAAAGCATGTCAGAAGGGGGGGTTATACTTTTAATCAGCCTGCAATTTAGAGATGTTATCTTTAATCCATGCTACAATGGAAACCATGCAGTCACTAACTGGTTGCTAACTTTTTTGGATATAAATAGCTTGACACAAGCAAAGGTCCTCAAGGACCTATTGGTTAATTGGGGGTTATTAAAACTAAACAGCAAAGGAAGCATAAGAGAATTTCATAAATCTGTGCTAAAATGTGTCCTAGAGATTACAGAAGCCCACAGGAAAGAAAAGAAGGAAGTACTAAGCCAGACGCATAAGGGCTTCTTATGCTGCAACTTTTACGAAAGTGCACATCCAGAAGTTAAAGAGAACAAATAAAGGTGGAAATAAAGTATAGATGAAACTGTGACAGCATCCAATAATGCAGTGTGTTCTTTTCCAAAGAATTTTAGACATCAGATACAATATTTACTCTTCTCTAATACCACCTAACCAAATCCTTACTTTTAAGCACTCAAATCCGTGCTTGCTGTTCCACCCATATCACTGCTGCTTTTTAAAGCCATTCACTTCTCTCCTGTACATCACTTAAGTACTTATTCTTAAGTTTCAAAAACCCAAGCAGGCCTTTTTTGTGCCTTAGCATGAAATAGAAGAACATGGATGAGACCAGGACCTAAACAGATTTTTCTCTTTCTAGTTTCAAGTTTTCTAGGATCAGAATAATCTGGCTATGACTATAAACGAGATTGTGTTTATTCTCCTTCAATAATTCATTAAAACCTCTTCTCTGTAATCAAAAATTATTTTTTAAAACTATAAAATAATTATTTCTTATTTTATGCTTTTTAGATCAGACATATTTAGGGGGAAAGCACATGCCTCAACATTTAAATATAGACTAGCCTTTTGACATTGTGAAAGCAACAGCCATCAGCTTGGAAAGAGACCAATAAAAAAAAATTCCCTTGAAATTTTAAAATCTACCACCTAGTGGGCTTTTTCAAAAATCCAGTTTTAAATTAGAAGATACCTCCTTAGAAGCTTAAAAAGTTCCCTTTCTACATGCTTTGCTGGGTATTTTTTATGCTTTCCTTTAGCTAGACTTCGCAATTTACAAAACAATGGACTGACAGAACCTCCCTAAACCTATACACCCATGCAATAAATCAGGCCTTGTATTTCTAATATATCTGCAATTGCTTACTTGAAATTTCAGAAATGCAAGTAAAGCATGCTCAAATGCTAGGTCTCCTCCATCAAAGAGGAGAAGTGTTCAAACGTTAAGATTCAAATCAATTCAGAGATAACTGATAAAAATGAGAATTTGGAAACAGAGTAAAAAAAATGTCCACAAGGAACAGACTCAGGACAGAGTCCATGTAACAACACTGTTCTGTAAATAAATCAGAAAATATTACAAGGAAATTTGAACAAATAAATAGCTAAAATACCCCAAACCTCACTAAAAGCTACCTTTTTTTTCCAAACAGGTAAGTAGCCTTTTTAACTACTGCCTGACTGATAAAAAGGTCCTGGTGGCATCTCAGGGCATACACACTAAAAGAAAGGACTTGTTTTTCTGTGGTTCTGGGATGCCCTAAGACAGACTCGTTCAAGGGAATTTCTCAGCTGAGTATTACTGACACAAAAAGCTAAGCATGGAGGATGTTCGTGACTAGAATCAGCCAACATTGCCAGAGCTCAATTTCCCCTGTGTTCTTCTGACAAGAGAAGAGCAAAGAAATACTGGAAGCTGGCTGAAAAATGGCGTGCAGGCATCACTCACCTCCAAAGTGCACAGAAGGTTCTCTGCAGAACGCAAGGTTAATTCGTAAGCAGGGAACAGCAAATTCTTTCACTCGCACAGGGTCTTTCAAATGAAATAAAGAAAATCTGCAAAGGAATTTACTAGCAATTATTGTTTCAACAACATGAAGGACTGAAGGATTTTTTTTTTCCCCCCATACCTAGCTAACATTATCCAAATTAAGAGTATGAAAAGCTGCAATTTCACTGAAGGTAAGCACCATATACAAAGGAGAAATAAAGCAACCACCTGTTAGATTTTTAAAAGCACAGAGTACAAGACATACATATACTCAAAAAATAATGCAGCAGTGCATACAAGTGCTGAACTTCCTAGCACAAGTAGGCCTTCTAAAACTATTAGTATGCTATTCAGTTTTACTCTGAATGAGCACGAAACATTCAATAAAGAACATGCACTGTTCCATACATATGGAATCTCAAATGAGAACCAGTCATGGTAAACTGGAAGTACAAATTACTTTTGTTAATAGTGTCCACCTACCACAAAAAACAGCCACTTGGTAAAGTGCGTCATGTGGTAGCAGAGGATAATAGAAACATAATGTTCTTTACAGCAAAACCTCCACTCAGTCAAACAAAAAGGAAGGTGCTACGGGGCAGCAGAGAATTGCCCAGTGTTATACTTTAAAAAAAAAAAAAAGAAATTCCTGAAAACATTTTATGGCTATAACATGGAAGAACCTTTTGAGATCTCTTGCTCAAACAAGAACCCCAATATTCATTTTCACATAAAGTAATTATTAGTTCACAGCTAAAAAAAATAGTTTTATAATGTGAATCACACAGTCTCACACTTTGTAGTAATGTACTTCACTTACCTTGCAGAAACAGCCCTCTGGCTTACCAACTGGATTTCAGCAGAAACACACACAACAAGGAAATTCCAATTATTAAATCTTTTATTTATTCAAATAAATAAAGAGGTAAATGGCTATGACTCATTTTCTTTTTTAAAATGGAGGTGTACTGATGCCAGAATTACAGAGAAACTTCCATGGGGAGGAGACAGGGCAAGGCATCTTGCACAGAACACGTTCCACATTTACTTCTCTAGGAATGTACCCTTCTGTATTACAGTCTACTGCTTTACAAGAAATTACCTATTAGGTTTGTTTGCAAAAGGCTTAGGAGGAGGAGAATGGTCAAGTGACATCTGACCATCTCTGAAACATCTCAACAATGCAATAGTTCAAAATAAAGTATTACACACTGTGATCTTGATCCTACTTAAACGGACAAGAGTTACCACTAAAATTAGTAAGCATTTGATCATTTAAGATAAAAAATACTGGTATTTTATAGTATGCAATAACCCATTTTGATAAGTTAATCTTCTATTTTTTACATCAGCTTATTGTAACAGTCATTAAGTTCTTAAGAACTTAACAGTCAAGTTCTTAAGAACTATTAAGTAAATAACATGAATGCCCCTTAGCCTTTTTTTCAAAGTAAAAGGCCAAAAATGAATGCAACTAACCTTTTGAATAATAAGAATTCAGTCACACCACTCTACACTGCCCTGTGACCTATTCCCAGCTGCAAAATTAATTAAAAAAGTAAATCAGCAATTATTCATCATTTACAAAAATCCTTTTTACAGCATGAAGTATATTTTATATCTTTTCAAGTAAGATTGTTTACACAGGATGAATTTTACACTGTACATGTTTTTTGACGATGAAGCACACACATACAGAGAAAAATAGTGCTACAACCAATATACTTAAATACCTGTACATTATTTACATTTTGAAATATTCTACATAGCTCCAAACCACCAGCATAATTTAGCTACATGCATTTCAAACTGGAGCATAAAATGCTTACAGTTTTTTAACAAGGGAATTTCAACATAAATGGTGCTTCCAGTTCTTTAGTCATTCAATGGATTCAGGCGTTAACTTTGTTCCATGCCAGCCATCAGTGACAAAGCTAAAGATTCCACTGCAAAACAAACCATTAAAAAGTAGTTAATATTTGTATTTGCAGCAATCTGCAAGTATTTATTGCGATAGTAAATTCTGTCATTTAAAAGGAAGATACCAGTTTATTTTTTCAAATTGTAAAACTTCCAAGATTTAATATGATAAGCTATTTTATGAATCTCTGACAGTTTAGACAATATTTCACCACTTTCGTCATCAGTTATCTATTAGTTATTTCAGGTGGTAAGAAATTAGCTCCTTGGTCTGAAATACTAACTGCTGTACACACCCTCCGCCAACACAGGTTGCGTGGGGTTGTATGCAGTAAGCCATTCTCACAGTTATTGTAGAGAAGCTCTTGTCGACTGACAGATACGTCAGATATTACCTCTTTTAGAAACCCTTTAGAACACCCACCTAAATCCCAGCTAACCCCATTCAGGAGGTGCCCCCCTAAATCAAATTGGCCCTGACTAGCAATTTAAGCTACTATCAGGCTGCAAGTAGAAGCACAGACATTGCTGTCTTCTGCTATTTCTACTTCTGAGGAAGTAACTTCAACAGACAGGCAGAGCCAAGAGCTCGGTGCAGTCGCAGTTGAGGCACCATAATACTATAATTTTATTTGTTCAATATATATCACAGCTGCCATCCAACAACAAAGAATGCTTTTCTATGCCCTCCAGAACTCAGTTTCATTCATTTGTTTAGAAAACTGCTTGTCATTTCCTTAACTACATCAGCATCCCCTCATTAAGAAAACAGGTAAACTGAAGATAGCTGTCACAAAAAAAAAAACAACGCAGGAACACTCTAAAAAAAAAATGAAGTTAACTTATTAAGAAGTAAGGCTTCATGTCCCTCTGTGAATATCTCACAAAATGAGATTAAAATGTACTGAGAAACATTAAAACAGATTAAAATACAAATATATTCCTAGTAAACCCTGTATCTCAGTAAGTGCAAGTATGTGAAATGCCTCAGGTACTTACAGTGAGGAAAAGAGCCTCGACAGACAGCTTTGTTGAGAACAGTTACAAGAAACATGTGACAGTTTTTAAAATCAGATTCCATCTTCTCTATGGATTCCATCCTACGAAACAGTTTAACAGAGGAATGCTTAACAGACTAGCCATTATGTTATCTTCAAAATATGACCAAAACTTCACAGTAAATGACAAAAGTACTCTTTGCATAGCATTCTGGCTTGAACTTAAAATATTTCAGTTTTGCATGTGTATACCTCTTCTGGAAAACAAAGGCAATTTTGACAGAAGCATCTGAGGATTATCACAATGGAGTTAATAATTTCCTTATCATCTTAGAAATCTCTGCAGTAACTAGGAGGAACTGTGTGGTTCCAACTGACAACTATTATTCCTACGTAGCTTTCCATTTTAAGGCAGCCATTTCTGGTCGCTATTGCTTCAGAACTCCTTAGGGTAAAACTACACTGCCAAATAAAACAGGGACACCCACACAGCTTTACTATCAGCCAACTCTTGAATTCTACTTTGGACTGTGCCAGAGGAAGGAGAAGATGTAGTTCACAATAGTCACTCCTTTCCTTTTTCCCCTCTCCCAAGAGGATACAGGTGACACTACGTCAGCTATGACTTTTTCCGGCCACATCCAAGAACATGCAAACACATGCTCTGAATTTCAGTCTTTATCAACAGCCTTCACAAATTATTTCTGACACTTCGAATTGGAAAAGCACTCCAAAAATAGCAACTTCCTAATGCCACAGGAGAGCGGGATCCGAGTTCTAGGTAGCATCTGCGCCAAAGAGAATGAGTCTTGAAAAATGTGGATATAAGCCAGTCCGTACCAGCTGGTCTCCGGGCCACGGATCAACCCTTGAGCGTTAGATGTAGCCCTGGAGACTTGTCCACTATCATTCATGCTTCAAGTGACATAAGCAAAACTACAAACTGGGAGAGGAGCAGCTGGAGAGCAGCCCTGTAGAAAGGGATCTGGGGTGCTGGCTGAGAGCCGGCTCAGTAGGAGCCAGCATCGTGCCTGGGCAGCCAAGAGGGCAAACTGCATCCTGGAATGCATCAAACACAGCATAGCCAGCCAGTCAAGAGAGGTGATTACCCCACTGTATTCACCGTCGGTGCGGCCTCATCTTCAGCACTGTGTGCAGCTCTGGGCCCCACAATTTAAGAAGGACGTGAAAGTCCTTGAATGCATCCAGAGGAGGGCAACAAAGCTGGTGAAAGGGCTGGAAGGCATGGCCTGTGAGGAGTGACTGAGGACTCTGCGTTTGTCTAGTTTGGAGAAAAGGAGGCTGAGGGGCGACCTCATTGCTCTCTACAGGTTCTTGAGGAGGAGAAGTGCAGAGGGAGATGCCGACCTCTTCTCCCTGGGATTGACTGAAAGGATGCGTGGGAATGGCTCAAAGTTGCGCCAGGGGAGGTTTAGACTGGACATTAGGAAGCATTTCTGTACCAGGAGGGTGGTCAAACACTGGAACAGGCTTCCTAGAGAGGTGGCTGATGCCCCAAAGCCTGTCAGTGTTTAAGAGGCATTTGGACAATGACCTTAACAACACGCTTTAGCTTTTGGTCAGCCCTGAATTGGTCAAGCAGCTGGACTAGATGATGACTATAGGTCACTTCCAACTGAATTATTCTATTTTATTATTAAAAAAAAAAAAAAATCAGATCTTATTTTAATCTAGTCTACAGGATGCCTTAGAAAAGAACAACTAATTCACAGACCAACAGATTAATCTTATCTTGGAAGTAACTGGTGGGTTTCTAACTTCAATCATAGTACATAAGAAAGCACACATCTTTTCTAAAAATCCCAACTATGACATCCATCCCAGGTTGTTTCTACAGAGAAGGTACTACAGGAAAGGACAGACCAAAAATAACTTCAAATTTTACCAATAATACAAAATGTGAGCATCTGAACTAATGAAATTAAACATTATGTATGAAAATCTTGACTCCAAAGTCAATGACAGAACTCTCATTGATTTCCACAGCTTCACATTTTTACCACAATTTTTTTTTACTAAGGCTTTATAATTTGGACAGTCCAGATTTAAAAAAAAATAAATCTAAATCTAATCTCTAAACCTCCTTATTTTTCTAAAGAAAAATAAATATGCAGTCTTCTAGAATGAAGGCCAAACTAAATAATCCCACTTTCCATAAACCAATTAATGAATATCAATATCTAGCTGTCTACAATTTTAAATCATAGCCAGGAAACCTAATCATAAACTAAAGCAGTGAACCTCTCATTTTGCTGTTACTAATAAATATGAAAGAAAAGAAAACCCTCTTTGTTGCTATGCCCTACAATCTTTTCAAAGACTTAGAAGTTATATATTGGCCACCTTTTTAATTAAAAAATACTGAACATACACTGACACAAGTGCATGAAACTTAAAAGTTCTATCTAAAAGAAATTTCACTTTTGCTAAGAAATAGCAATTTGCCTCTGGCATCTGCTCATAAACACTGGAGCAAAGTCCTGTTAATTCACACAAAAGATATCTCAAAATCATATTATGACCCGTGAAATCATGACCATGTAGAATCTTAGGTATGTATACTTACTTCCAAGCCCCCATGCCAGCTTGCCAACGGTCTGCAAACATCAGTACTAAATTTAACACCTTCATTATAGCTTCTTTCACAAAGCTCACCTAAAATAACAATTAAAACAAAGGGAGTAACAGTCAGAAATTCATTGTTAAAAATAATCATTTTCCTTACTAAGCTGCAATACAAAGGTACCCCATGCCATTGAATCTGATCTCCTAAATACAATGTGATTCTTCCAAATTTAAGATATGTTTTGTATTTGCTCTCTAATTCATTTCATGGCTGACTATTTCAGCGAGGACTAAGCACAGACAGTATATGGGATAAAAGGCTACAATGGTATCTATGTATCTCCATTTCCTGCCATACCAGTATGCATAATCCTCATTACATTACCAAACCTCAGTTTGTTCAAATTCTCACATCTCTTCAACAAATGAGTAATGTAAAATTGAAAATAAAGAATTAACTTTTATCTTCTCGTCTTGATAGAAATTAGCTGAGACTTGCAAGGGAAACTGAATCTCAATGTTAACTCTGGAAAAACCTACTATTTCCTCAAGAGTACCTATATATTGCTCAGTATGTATGAACTGCAAAACAGACAGTATAATTAGTACCAAACTACATTCTTGTCCTGCTAAACTCAATACATCAAATATGCCAATTTTTTTACCCACCTTTTCTCTCAGTAGGCAGCGATCATGGATTGTAGACAGATATCTGTAATGAATCTTTATCAATTGATCTAAATCTTTGGCTTCTTCTACCTGATGCTGAAACTCCAAGCCTGTACTGTGAAGGATCTTAAAAAGACAACAGTTATTAAATTCGACGTTGTGCACAAGTACTTATGACTATCTTCCTTTTTTTTTGTTTGTTTGTTTTTAAGAGCCTAAAATTGCCTGACTCATTCACCCTTTCCTCTCAAATTTTAGGCTCACCCTCCAAATTACCATCAATACAGAAAAAAAATTGAGCTCTTTCATAACTGCACAGTGACATTCCTCATATGAATAGAAATACTGCCATTGCACAAGGGCAGACAGACTATCCTTGGAGGAGCTGATTTGCAGTATATTAATTTTATTAAATACAAAAAGGCAATAGTAGAGCAGATATAAATCTACATGCATAGCCTTTATATTTGAGAAGTCATGTATACACTTTTGGATCTGTAATAGAGATTTTTGAGAAGGATCCATTTAACTAAATTGTCTGCAGTAACACTTTTACAAGCACAATAGCTCTTAAGAGATTAACAGCTTACAGACACCTATTTTTACGTGACAGTGCTTCAGCCATGTAGCACTTGGAGAAATAGTCAAAAAGAACTAATAATATCCAAAGATCAATCATATGCATGCAGAACTTCTAAATAATTTTTAGAATCACTGATTTAAAACCACAAAGTTAAAACTGAGACATGTTTATCTCAAAATTATTTTGTATAAAGAATATTAGACAGATTTTGCTTTTTATTTTGGTTTTTTTTATGTTTAAAATGGAAATTAATACTGCATCTCCAGTTACAAGTTCTTAATATAAACGAAACTGTGATATAAGACAAACCCTAGTCATGATGTAGTTGTGCAGGCTGTTAACAAAATGCATAAGTTTCACTCTTAGGAGGAACATGCGATGTATTTGTTGTTTTATACTTTCCGTTTGGAGTCCAAATAGAGGAAGCTTTCCTTGCTCTAATAAAGTTCCTTCCTTAACCTGTGGGTTTTCTGCAGCCGAGACTAGTTCTGAAAAGAAAAGGCAAAAGTATTATATTGAAGGGCTTATGAAGGCAAACTGTAGCTAAAAACATTACTTAAAACCGAAATTTGTGCACACAACACTGATGTTAAGATTTTTCTTGCAATGCTGATCTGTTACTAAAATATAGCAACAATATACTGAGTTGTTTGACAGTATATGTACTACATAATTTGATAAATCCTAGAACAGAAAATGCTCTTTAAGAGCTAAAGATTATGTGAAAAGATAAAAAAACCCTACATTAAACATAAATGCATATACTATCTCCACAAAGGGGAAAAGACTTAAGCACAAAGCCATACCCATAAAGTTTAAACAACAGAAAACCACATACTTCTAGTAAGAGAATTACTTAACTGATGTACAAAACAGATTAACCCATCAACTTTCTCATTTATTTTTCTAGGACATTAAGTGTGGATCCACTCTATATGGGACAGGAAGAGTAAAAACACTAATCTAGGGAAGGAGACTGAGATTGCTTTCTACGATCCCCAAATATTTAAACTGTAGCTTAAGTATGTATTCCAAACTATCTAGCTTACTGTTTCAAGCTCAGAGTATTTTTTTCATCTTGTTTTCTTAACTTGCTTGCAAGGTATTACTCAAAGAAACTTGGACTATACATAAAGAAAAAAAAAAGAGTGTGGTAGACAGACCTTCTTTCAACAGCAAGGTCTGTAGAATGAAGTAGCAAGTTTCCAATATCACTAACTAGACGTGAATCAGAGACAAACGGAATGCACAAATAAATAGTGTTGTCCTTGAGGCTGAAGTGAAAAATATGCCCTGCGTAATGTATCTGATTTACAGAGCTACTAGAGATTAACATTTTATAGAAACAAAATTCTGACCAGTTTATACAACTTACTGCAGAAAACAGCAGACTATTTATATCCTTAGACCACAGAACAAGTTTTTAGAGTACCTTTAATTGAAGAAGTTTCTTACCATCAAATCGTAAAACATCTAGACTATACTTGGCCCACTTTATTTGCAGTAGGAGCAGAAAAACTTGATTGTAAATTTTTTGGCACTCTAAGCTTATAACTATATCGACAGGCCAAGGAACCTAAGAAGAGGAGAGGACAATCAAGACAGAAAATCTAAGTCACTTTAATACAACATTTCAAATCTGTTCTAGAATAAGAACTACAGAAATATTAACTCACTACCTTGTAACTCAATGTCAAACCATCTAAGGTTTGAACAGGGAGTTTCTTCTTTGCTGTATCAACACTTTCAAATGATATAGACAACCTATGCAAGGAAACAAGTGATTTAATTAGTGATAATCTCTTTTAAATTAGTGGTAGTTTCGTTATTTTTTTTTTTAATTTCTTATTGCTAAATACAAACTGTCTGATTTAATCTGGTGATTTGGGTAGAAGAGATGACAATAGTTTAAAATGTCATTAAAACAGATTCTTGTTATGAGCATGCAATAATAATATCGCGCTATGCAAGTATGTTAGTATAGGTAAGTGTAAAAGAAATAACTAAACTATATTTTGCATAATTTTGTATTTTACCTTGAACTGTCCTCTGGATAGCGCTGCCCAACTGCTTCTTGAAGTTGAACATTTAAGAAAGCAACATTCTGCCAAGTTTCCTTTTCTCTAATTTTGTCAAAAATAGATGTATAGAAGTCATACATGGTATCTCCAGCTTCAAGTAAGAAAAAGTTTCTCATTGCCTGCAAATATTCTACAAGCCTAAACAGGGAACAAACATAACAATTCCTCAGTCTTAATCATACAAGTGAAAATAAACACAACTGCTACAGAAACAAACAAACAAACAAACAAACAAACAATCTTTAAAACTCTTCACTACACGAACTCAGTATTGAACACAAACTTAATGAAGTCCACAGTAAATCCTTTGCTTAACCCTGAGGTAGCCTTCACGTATGTCAAAATAAAACCAGATAATCAAGCCATTCTTTCCTGTAAGCCTGAACAGCCCCGCTGACTTTAACAGAGTGCTCATGGTATTCAGCCACCTTACAAGCTAGGCAATTCTCAGAAATAGCTTAGAGTTTGAAAATCCCATCATTCTCCCTAAATAGAACTCAGGGAAGGATATGCAATCTCAAGGAGAGTTCTATCTAATAAGAGAGTTTAATACAGAGGCCTAGAAAATTATGGTATGGATTTTCCTTTTCTGATAAAGTAGGAAGAACAGTACTGCTACAACTCTCACGACTATAAATACATTAAGTATTTCAGACAGATTAAAAGCACCACGACTTAGATCACCTGAAAGGCAAAAGGAATAGGCCATTTTACTCTAAGTAGTATAAAAATATCGCATAATATTATTTTGTCTACTATACATTTTATAGTATCATAACCGAATCTCATATTAAAAAAATATATTCTGGCTTCCTAAAATTTGTCTTCCAGTTTCAAATGACAACACTATTAAAAGTACCGTTTGAAACAATTTCCCTGTTGAACATCCACTGAAGACAAATGATAGCTTTGCTGTTGTTTTAAGCCAGACCAAGTTTTCCCTCAGGGTTCTATCATGTTAGTTGCCCCTTTCCTCCTTAATTATTTTATTGTTATTACCAAATTGGAGTAGAAATACAACATAAAATTCCTGCTTTTAGTGTACTGCATACCACTGGTAATTAAAAAAAAAAAAGTGTTAAGGAAAAACAAATCTACTTTCTTACCTATAATCCTTCTTTAAAGTTTGCATTAGATTACCACAGCATTCCAAGTACTGCTTGTCTATGTGTGGATAAAGGCAAGACCTCAATGTCAGTTCAAAAGTCTGGCAGGTCACCGATTCTGAGGATCTATCCACACAAACATCCCCACCAGTAAACTTCTCGTGAAAGTCACCCTGTTCCAAATACAATCTTCAAAATAAAACAAACTGCTTAGTTAAGAAGGTTCATCATTCATACAAAATAAAAACCCCAAAATTTTATACCTTCAAAGATTTTAATCAAAATTGGATCCTCTGCTCTAAAATACAAGGTGCAGAAGTAAAAAAAGATGTTTCATAACTATAGTACATATCAAGCCTATCAAGTGATCCTTCATATTGTTTTTGTATGACCAGGCATAAGAATATCAAAAAGCATAGCATGCTGTAATCACATAATTGTTCAAGGTTAATTCTGAAAAAACAACATCAAGTTCAAACACTATTCAGCTTAATAAACAAACCCATTATCATAGCAACTTTTAAAACTATAGTGTGCGTACACAACAGTCAGATTAACTTCCCAGGAAAGAAAAATAAAATTAAAGACACAGTGAAAATTTGAACAACAAAAAAAAATAAAAGCAAAACCCAACAGCAAAATAACAAACCAGGAAAAACAAAACAAAACAAAACCACCACACCACCACACACATGGAGAACTGGTTTGAGGCGCCTTAAATATGGGGCTCCTATTTATTATCTGTAATATTGTATCATGAGAAGAAAGTACCTGCAGTCTGCACTTGGTAAGTTTAATAATTTTGTAAGAGAAAGGATCAAATTATTATAATAAATTGTAAAAAGCTACTTGCTATCTGAATCCATTATAAGAAGAAGCCTGGCTCATAGCAGCTATTGCCTTGATAGATTAATTCAATGTCTGACTCACCAGTCTATCAATTTTGACAAATAGAACAGTCCCAATGAACAAGGGAAGTAATAGAGTTTTATCTACTATTAATTATGGGGTTTTTTTAAAACAAACTCCTCCTAGGACCAAAATGAAAACACAAATCGCCAACTAGTACTTAGGAAAAACATAGCTATTTCTTATGTATAATCACAAAAGAAGTAGACATTCATAACCTCTATATGACTTCCCTCATTATGAAGAATGAAGAACTTTTATGCAACTACCATGAATTTTGGAAGGCTCTTAAAGTTAAATTATTTAAGCACAGCACAACGGAAGCTGCATTCTTCAAATAATACACTTTGTGCAAATCAACAACATTGTGTACAAATTCCAAGCAAACACATTTAGAAGTTTAGATTTTGCAACAGCACTCATTACTGAAACACTTATTTGCTAAAAGCCTCTTATGTTAAAGACTACTACAATTTTCCCCTCTAACAGATGTGAGTAGCAGATTCTTCATTAATTTTAATTGTTTTTCTTTAACTAAGCACAAGGGTAGTGTTTACTCAGCTTCTGCCGTTGATTGTTGGTGCTTCTCTTTATTCTGCACTGCAGTAATAAAAATTTAGTCTACCAAATGTCACCAAGCAGAACATTGCTCTCAACAACACAGCAGGAAGATCATCCATTTACCTGGCAAAATTAATAGCCAGCAGTGGGTCATGTACATCATCCAGTTCCAAGTGTCTTTCTGCTATAGACTGCATCTTTATCAGGCTCTGCTTTGTGGCCTGCTGTTCTGTAATAATATCCGGAACAGACTCTTCCCCATGCCGCAGGCGAGACTGCACCGATTCCAAGAAGAGCGTATACAAACTCTTGCGTTCAGCATCTAAATTGGGCAACACACTCCAGGGTCAGATTTTGTTCTAAGAGAAAATATAATTTGAACTACAAGAACTCTTCCATAGTCCAACATTTACTTGGTAAGTTTTAACATACTCAATTTAAGCCACCATTCAGGAAAACACTCAAATACCTATTTAACTAAGTACTGCTAAAACAGTAAGACTAGTCCAATGCCTGAAGTTAGATTTATGTTCAAATGGACTGCTGAATGGGTGTCTGAAATATGAAATATTTCTAAGACTGTTAGAGAACTTTCTCCTTCAGAGCACTAAAGGGTGAAATAAGCCTAACAAGTCTCCAAAATAATTTAACTATCTCTATTTCTAAACACCAAGAAACAGTAAACAAAAAAAAAATTGATTTTGTTTCAAAAAAAAGCTGTACTATACTGTTTTACAGTCACTCAAGATAAATATCCTAAATATCTTTCATCTAATTATTAGTATGTTTCCACTTGGTAATGGAAAACAATTTATTAAAACAGAACAGCTTTACTACTAGAACATAAAAGCTGTAAGCTGTTTTCATTTGTCTCATAACAAAAAATACACTTTGCAAGCACACGAAAACAAGTTTAAGAAAAATTTAAAGCAATAAAAAGCAAAGGGAACACTCAATCTTTATTCACTTCGCCTTTGTCACTTGTTTGCATTGGAAGAGTGAGTGTTTTCAATCAGACCTGAAGTTACCCATCATGATACTGACACTCAACATGGAGCCTTACATTATTCTAAAACTATGGCACCACTACTACAAAAAAATACACCTGTATTTTTGATGCCCCAAGGCATGATAGTCCACAAACTGACATCTCACCTCTGGACGCAGCCTGCTGCGGAGAGCCATCTTTGCATTGAAGATTCTTCAACAGCTGCATGGATTTTCCAGCCATGATGATTTGCTTTAGCACAGGTTTCAGAAAAGAGACCATAGTGTGTTGCCTGCTGGAAGGGGCCTGATCACTGCCAGAACTGGCGCTGGCGTTATCGCTCATCTTCTCTTCATTCTCCGTCTTCTCTGACACGCTATATAATGTGTAGGTAGCATACCAAAAATCTCTGTGATTAACTGGAACATTTTTGTTTCTGCAAAGAAATAAAAACTGTTGAGTGTTTCCCTTTTCTCAACAGATAAAACTTCATTACTAGAAGATGCATATCATCTTTGCTCTATGCTTTCCCCTTCTCTTAGAATAGTCAAGAAGCACTTTCAAAACAATATAAAATAAGCTCATTCATATCACAAACTAGACACCTCCAGAAAGGATGACAGCTTTAGAAGGATAAAAAACAAGCTCATAGGAGATCAAACAATTGCATAACCAAATTAATCCCCAAAACAAAGTGAATAGAGTAATTATAATTAAATTTGTCAGGCAAGTTAACTATTCACAGTGGCATGCATCCTTAATAACAAACTGAATAGTGACTGAGTTGCAGATTTATTTGAAATCCACAATGAAGCAAATACTACTGGGAAAGCTGAAAAATCCTAAAGCATGTGAAATTCAATTCCTAGTTCACTTTGCCTTCTTTTTTTTTTGTTGTTTACATCAGATAAACAGTTTGGTTCTGGAAGTCAGATGGAAAACAGCCTAAACTAGATAATTAATATAAAGCACAAATATAAATGAAAGTTGAAATCACCCCTGTTAGTAGCACTGAAAACAGAACCACAGAACAGTCAAGTAGGACATAATAAGGATGTTAAAGATCTCAGCTACCAAGGATTTATTACAGTAGTACTAGAACTGCTCTCTTACTTCATGCTCATGTTGACCTGCCTTAACAGACAGACATTCAATTCAGTCTGGCAGACAGGGGAAAATGTATTCGTAATCATGAGCTAAAATTCTGATTTCTATATTCAGTTTCTGTTTTGAACTGTCAAAAAAGGGACCAGCAAAAGGTAGCATACAAAAGAAGAGAAATTAACAGCTCAAAAATGTTTAGGATACGTGCATGTAATTCAAGACACAATATTAACTAGTACTACAAGTCAGAAACAATGAGTATTTTAATTCCAAGTAGCATTTGATTTATAACAACTATAGGTTAGTGGAAGAATTTAAAAGTATATTTTGTCTTTTTTGCAAACATCTTGGTTTTGAAAAATGGTTAATTGCTTTTAAAAAGATCAACATACTCAAAGTCAGGCTGCTGATTATTTATTATAGACGGCAAAAATAAAACAATTTATTTCTATTCCAGAACAACAGCTGGTAGGGCTCCAGATATAATGCAATTTCCCTAATGGGAAGTTTGAGACAAGTTATAGAAGTACAACTAAGAATTTAATTCTACTTGAGTAAAATAACAAACATGAAAACCTACTTTTATTGTCACCCTTTACTTCCTAGGTTCTACAGGAGATTTTGTATTCATACTTGTACAGCATTATGTGTGTCTAGTATCAGCATCCCTACCTCTGAATGATAAATTCCTTTGCAGGATCAAACAAATTACCATGGACTATCCACTTATCCACTGTCTGTAGGTATGGCCTCACAGTTTCCACCCAGAGAGAGAACAGAAGGGATACCTGAATTTAAATTTAAAAAAAAAAAAAAAAAAGAAAAAATGTGGCTGAATGTTTTTATAGTAAGAATTAGAAGCAATACAGCAAAGCCTAACCTCTTCATTGTGCAATTACAGTTTATAAGATACACATAACTACACTTAAGGATCTTTAAAGATAAAACATTAAACTAAAAATTACAGCTTTAGTAGTTTTAATGGAAGCACACATTGTGCATACTTCTCCTTGTCACTTCTGTCATTGCAGTTAGACCCAAACAGCAGGGTTTTTTTTCACTCTAACATCTCTTAAACACTAAGGGATAGTCATAAAACATTCTGTGGTTTTATAATGTAGAAAACAGGAAAACAAAAGGATGTAATGACATCTGCTATATTTTTCAGTAGTATAATCAACAAGTTATTGTAAAAACCCAAAACTCTTCATTTCAGCATTAACTGAATTATGCAACTGTAGAAACAGGAGGGAAAGCTGTTCCAAAGCTCCCTCTTTCATAGCAGCTTCCTAGCCCCTGATTCCCCACAGTTCCTCTCCTCAGTCCTAAAACCACACTGCTGCTGATCTCATAAATCTGATTTTCTCTAGGTGGAGTGAAGTCATGTCAGAAAACAGCAACGCATTATAATTATCAAAATTGTCCTCAGTTCTCAGTAGTTGAAGGCTAGTGCACTCCATCACCATAAAGAAATTTAAGTTTCTAAATTTTCTAGTGTGGTGTCCTATTAATGAAGGAATTACTTCCCCTACCGTTTGCTCGGATGCTTCTCCAACACTGTCATATTCGAGAATAGCTTTGTAGAGAGTGTTAAGCAGATGCGATGCTCGGACAACATTTCGAGTGTCAGGTGGCACTTCTGCTACTCCTGTGCTGAAAACCTTGTGAAGTACCTTCAGCTGTGCCAGTCGGGGAGACAGCTTATCTATTACTATTGAAAGTGTGACTGTTTTATCTGGGAAAAAAAAAAACAAAAAAAAACCCAAATACGTATAAAAGTAACATCCAACAGAAAATAAAATTTTGTCAATGTTATTAATAATGAGGTTTTAAAACGCAGCATGGCATCTTTCACAGTTTCAAAATGTATCTGCATCATGTTTTTCATGTTTCCCTTCTATGAAAATCTCCTTGTGCGCCCCCCTCTTGTGAAGTTTCCCTTGCACTGTACCTTTGTTGATTATGCATTTTTCAATTTCAGTCAGTTCTTCTTTAAAGCTAATGAAATATTTATACAAGGCCCACATAAAAGCTTGGTAGGTTCTGAACGGGGCTTCAGTAGTTTTCTTTGGAGTGGAAACTGTTCCATGCATTATGCTTTCCGGGCTGTGTCCCATCACTTCATCAATAAACTTCTGTAGTCTAAACACAACTTGACCATATGCCGCTATCTGCTCCAATATAGATCTCAGGCAATTCTAGGGAAAAAAAAAACAACCAAACCCATCTTTTTAGAACCATCTAATAAAAAATTTTATTTTATAAAGCCTAAAAATTAAATCACAAGATATTTCTATGAATTAAAATATAATAAAATTGTCATCTTTATCACTTCATCACATTCTCAGATATGGGAACAGCCCATTCAGTTTTATTAAGTAAGATATTCCTAATTTAGTCAAAACACAATTGTGCAATTGTGAAAATGCAATTTTTCCATAAACAGTTTAATTTCCTATTCCCCAAAATTACATCTTCCTAATGACAGATATATTCTGCTGAGATTCAGAAACAACTTACATGGGTTAAATGAGTCACAATAATATCATTTCGCACAGCCACTTTTCCATCATTGAGCTGAAATATAAAAAGCTTCTTCACTCCTGAAAGTAGCCTTGAAAAGAAACAAAAAGAGTAGCAGTTTTCACCCTTAATGAACTCACAATTACATAATTAATAAAAGAATTAGCTCTCCCGTGCCTAAAAGTTTCTTTTTTTCAAATAAAGGGGGATCACAGATCAACCATGATGCTATTGGTCCTGTACGTTGTTGCTGGAACAAGAACAGTAAAACAATGGCATCAAGTAAACATCTCCTAAAGTTCCTTTCCAGTTGAGATAATTTCCAGCTATAGGATGACTCAAACCTACTTTCTAAAATTGGACACTCTATTAAAAATCCAGAGGCAGGATAAGAACAAGTTGGTTCCTCTTAACAGTCAGACGTGAAGAATCAATGCATCCAAGAAGTAGGTAAACTACTGTTGTGGTTTTGTGTAGTGAGGGGGGCCTAAGGTGGTGGCTTCTGTAGGAAACTGCTAGAAGTCGCTCCCCTTTGTTCAGTGGACTCAGCCAGGCCTAGGGCAGACCTGCTGCTGGCCAAGGCTGAGCCAATTGGTAGCAGAATGTTCCCTGATAACGCCTCTGTGATAACCTATTTAAGAAGGGGAAAACAGAAAAGGAAAAAAAAAAGAGAGAAGATGTGAAGAAGCTGAGTGGGGGCAGAGGTGCAGAGGGGGAGGCACAGGCCTCATGAGCCTTGCAGGCCTCACCCTCTGGCCTCTCGCCAGGTGGCCAACTGGGCCTGACTCAGCCCAGCCCGGCTACAAGAAGTGGAGAGGAGATGAGATGGATGATGTGAAGAGATTCTGAGAGGCTTCTGCCAGCCTGTTGTGAAGAACTTTTCTTGTGAGAGAAACAGCTGCAGATGCCAAGGTCAGGGAAGAAGGAGGGGAAGGAGTAATGCGGCTCCTGGCCAAGATTCCCCTGCAGCCTGTGGTGATGACCATGGTGGAGCAGGCTGTCCCCCTGCAGCCCATGGAGGTCCAAGGAGGAGCAGAGATCCACTTGGAGCCCATGAAGGACCCCACACCAGGGCACGCAGATGCCTGAATGTGGCTGTGGCCCGTGGAGGGCCCACTGGGGCAGCCGTTCCGGAGGGACTGCACCCCGTGGAAGAGATGACCCACGCCAGAGCAGTTTCACGAAGGACTGTGGCGTATGGGTGGGACCCCACACTGGAGCAGGGGAGGGATGTGAGGAGTTCTTCCCCCAACAACGAAGTAGCAGCGTGAAATAACGTGTGATGAACTGACCGCGACCCCCATGCCCTCTTCCCCCCTGTGCCGCTCGGGGGAGGAAGGTAGTAGAGATAATGTTAAGCTTGGGAAGAGGGAGGGATGGGGGGAGGTTTATCTTGTTCTCTGTCTCATTTTCCTGCTAGTTTTAGTAATAAATGAATAATTTTCCCCAAGTTGAATCTGTTTTGCCCGTAACGGTAACTTTAAGGATTTCTCCCTGTCCTTATCTCAAACCTTGAGCCGTTTTTTCTTATATCATCTCCCCCTGTTCTCTTGGGGGGTAGGGGGAGTGAGAGAGAGACTGCGTAGTCTGGTCCCGATCAGGGCTGAAGTACGACAACTACTTCCTTCTTTGTGAATGGGAATGGTTAATGCATGTAAGCAGCATCTTTCTTGTCAGCAATGGTGCAAGCTGAAAGCTCAGTCATTATTTCTTCAGACGCAACTTCAAACACAAATCTCTCATTTCCTTGAGAGAAATTTTAAAAGGTAAAATGTAAGCTTTGTGATGTTGCTCTTACCAAAGAGTTTCCCGTATAACCTGAGTTTCAGTGACTAGTGTTCTCTCTTCTGGCACATACAAAGGATCACTGGTGTACAAGTGGTGGTCCCTTCGAAAAAAGGAAATGAAAACAATTTAGTGGCTGAAATAACAGCTGAATCACCTGAAAGTAAGAATGAAGCAATAATCTTACAGCTCAGTTTTGTTCTAACTTTATCAGAGCAGATTCAATGCTCATGGGGCATTTTAAGTACATAAACAAAAGCAGAGTTTGTTTTCATACTGTTAAGCAAAACACTATGGAAAGCATTTAAATATCTAGTCATACATAGCAAGACAAACAATTAAGTAGCAAATACCTGAAGTATTGAATCTGTATTGTTTTGGTTTTTGTGGTTTTGTATTTTATTGTTGTTTTTTTTTAATTCTTGATCCTTGATTATTTTATTATTTTTCATTCAACGCTGTGAAGAGTTACAGTTACTTTCTGTTAAAAATACTAGTTCAAAAAGTAAAACATAGATTTCCCTAACCCATATAAGAAAATTCACACTTTAGCCCAAAAGTTTACCGAAGAAATGGAAAGTTTCACCACCACCTAATAACTTTCTTGTACGGTCCTGTGTTACTCAATTCTTTGTAAACCTTCCACAGTATTTTGCATACTTTAGTGAAGTATAGAACAATTATTCGCATTTGTAGTACTTGGACTCATTAATATCATCAGTGGCAAAATTTATGTAATCATGTTCAAAATATAAAAATCCAAAGTAAGCAATACTGATTATCTAGTCATACATATATATATATATCATACATCTGCTAAGAACATCGCAACAGAAGCAGCATTGCTTTGTTAATATTACTGATTTCCTAATAGTCACTGTAAATTTTGGTTCGTAACTGGCTAGATAACCAACCTAAAATATATTTAAATCCTTGATTAAGAAATTCACTAAATTAAGAAATCAAAGACAAATCTAATGATCTGTATTACTGCAGTACAGATACATGAGAATTTGCGACAGAGGGAAGAATCAGGTGGTTGGGGGGGGGGGCGGATTTTGTTTTGTTTTGTTTTGTTTTTTAATTGAACTTCCTTCTAACTTTCTTTCTAAAACCACAGCAGACCATAACGATATACTGCTTTATGTTCCTTCCCCACACAAAATCTGTGTTTAAGACTAACTTTGTAAGGGAAACACCAAAAACGAACAAAAAGTTAAACTAGGGGAACTCCTCACTCCAGGAGTGTAAGAAAGCAGTCACGGACTCCTGCTGCATGCTAAGCGAAAATCATTTATTGTGACAGCTTATGTGCTTATATACTCCGATCGCCCAACCACCACCAGATGTCCTTTATCTTGTTTTCCTTCTCTCGGAAAGTCCCTTGTTTCCCATTCCCATAGCTTCTTGTTTCTCATTTCCATGGCTTCTGATACTCGTCGCCCCCAACAGAGGACCACCTACAACCCACCTATATGATTTCCTCAGAGACATTCATAAGGGTCAACCCAACCAAATTCAACAATAAGATTTGCTTTTTTGAAAAAGGAAAATCCTATATGACAAACATAATAAAAACTAAATAAAAGGAAAAGAATTTACTAATAGAAAAAAACAGCTCGTTTGTCTTACTAATTTGTACCCTTTTAATTCTGTTTTTGATTAAATCAGTAATAATTATACTATATTTACTAAGCAAAGATGCTTAGTAAAGCCATTATTTAGCATTATTTAGCCAGTAAGGAATACATAAGTGGTACTGTTTTCTTACCAGACTGCAGCTAGGTTGGAATGCAAGTGCAAACTATGTGAAAAGCGAGGAGCTCTTCCTGTCCAGTACTGAGGAACTACATGCTGCTCCAGCCAGCTGCGGGCATCGGGTTCACCGACTGTGAAAACATGTGACAATCTGTGAGGTATTTTTATTTATTCAGCAAATGCTTATAAAACGCAGGAGAAAGTTATTAAAAAGCCTAACCACTCAGCTGCAGAATCACAGATCTTTTCAAGTAAGTTACAATACAACTATTTACACTTTATTGCAGTCATTTATACGATACCATCGTGCACAAATTAATTTACATAGAAATGCCTCATCTCCTAAAAGTTGCAAAAGTCTTAAAAAATAAACTTGGAGATTTATGTAGCTTTCAATTCGTCCTCAGAAAATGTGGTTCCGTCTCAGGCAATTCTCAAATGATATATACACAATTAAACGGACTTAAAATATAACCTGCCAAATACCATCAACTTTGTCACTATGTTACTTTTTACTATGTATTTAGTACATTACCTATTTTTTTCGTAAATGTGATTATCAAGAAAACTTTACCTAATCTCAGTTAGATAGCTACTGCTTACACAACATATTAATATTATGCAGTCTTCTTATACGAGGTACCCTGTATCCTACAATGTTCTATGCAAAAATATACAGCTACAGTTAATACTCCCTGAGGCTACTCAAGAGTAAGCCACTAGCAGTTTAATTACATAAAATAACTTTTTCTCAAAAATACCCTCATACCTAGAACTGAGTCAACTGTTTCTGTTGTCAACCAACTTTTGTTTCAGCATTCTGATACTTAACAATAAAAATTTTACATTATATCCATACAACTACATGCTACATTTACAGTGTAAGTTTTAATTTCTATATTGGAATATCCATGTGTATTTCCACAGAACTAATCAGACAACTTCTCCATTAGCAACAACAGAAAGCAGATCAAACCTTCCATATTGCTTCTTCACTGTTAAAACTGAAAAAAAAAAGCAGTAGTGAACAATAAAGTGCACGTTGAAACTTCAGTTATGGGTCTAAAACACAACACCTCACTAAAGAATAATAAATACAGCTGCATTAACTTGCTAAATTTGAGTACATATGACTATATCAGAAGAATTACAGCTTATTCTAACCTTTCCAGGACACATTAGGTACTGTTTTCTTATTTGGATCTTGGTCTTCTAAAGGTGTCCTGTCTACTTGAATACCCGAGTCCTCCCTGCTCAAAGGCTGAGTGTCTTCCTCCTCTTCACTTTCTCCAGACCATTCCTATTAAATGCAACAAAACCCAGTACGCTTCAGTACAACATAGCAGACAGATCTATATTCACTTCCTCTTCAAGCCAAACATAAACTATTCTCTTCTTTCTTCACCTACAAAGTAAATTCAGAACACTAACATAACCATCTGTCACAGGCTGGTTTAAGTTATACATAACATTAATAACCAGATAAATGAGAGAACTGGAAAAGATCACAGAACTACAGCAAGTTCTGATTAGAAGCAGGCAGGGGTCAAAATAAGGAACCAGTTTAGTTGCAGGACTAAGTCAAAACATGGTGAAAAACAAAAGCATTTGTATTACTGTTACTCTGCTTGGGTCTGTGCGTATTTCATGGTACTAAGAAAGAAGTAACATATTAGGGTATCCTGAGAGAATCAGCATACAGAGCATACAAAGCAGGACAACTCAGCCAGGTCTCTAACATATTTCAAACTAGTTTATACAGTTTGGTTTTTTTACCTTAAGAAATTACTTACTGGTGTATCTACGCCTGGGCCAAAGTAAATTTCTTCTCCTTCCATCAGATACTTTGCCCAATCAAATTCTTCCTCCTTTTCTAAGAGAAGTACAAATATAAAAATAGTAAGTATGGCATAACTCTGACTTTATTTTCCTCTATAAACATTTCCAAAGTTAAAGTTACCTTTTTACTTTAAATCTAAACCAAAAGGCATTCCCTTCCACTTAATGTTACACCACTCTTCCTTTAACAAGGTTATACCCTTTCAACATGACACATAAATTGTGACATATCAAACATGTGTATTCCTTATTCATTAATTCTCAATTTTGTTGCTTATACACTCAAAATATCCAACATAGCGTGCCATCAGCACATTTATCTGTATTATGTTACACTGCCCTACACTTCAATCCTGGAAAAACATGCAAGAATGCAACATATCACTTATTGTGACTAGTCCTGTTTAGCTCAGTGGAAAAATTCTAAATGTATAATTTACATTTAGATCCTGGACTGTAAACAACATAAAGCAAGAACTGTCTTACTCTCTGAAAAAGACACTACATATATATGATGTGATGTGTAATACTTTAAAAATAACAACCACACAATATATTATATCTGAAACATGAAGCTTACTCAACTGTAATTAGTGCTGTTTGAGATAACCTCTTCATATTCACATTCCTGGAATGGGCTGAAAGTGCATTCAAAACACCGCCGAGGGAATGTGCAGAGATCATTCAAAAAGGAATCTTAAGATGCAAGATTTTCTTTAGGTTAGTCTGAAATATTCTTCTTTCAGTCTATGATAGAACACTGTAAACAAATGGGGGATGGTATCCACTCAAACTTAAGCACAAAGCCTCATTTTTCAGGCACTGAGTGAAACAGTCCTACTTTAGAAAGCAGGCAGCTGAGACCTCCCTCTGGAAACCTTCAAAAGTATCTCCTTTTCCTTGACTACACAGGGAACATAGGAATTTGCATCACCAGAGCTGTTTCAAAAGACCTCCTATTGAGGTGCAAAACAGAGACTGAGGACAGAAATCGGTTGTCTGTCTTTGAGCACGTGAGCACTCCTGAACAGGTGGAGAACATTAGTAAGTCATAGCGTCACAAGTCAAAAAAGCTCCCGAGGTACTTTGGTCGCTGGAAAACTTAATTAGGCACTGTAACATAAACGGGGGTAGGAAAAATTTGCAGGCTATTTTAAATGTATAAATCACAAAAAATACAGTCAACAAAGCACCTTGAAGTGAAGGAGATAATAAAATGGAAAGGAAAAGTGTCCTTATCAGACTGCGTTAACGAATTTTATCTTGTAAACTTACCCACTTCTTTGACTCTTGGTTTTTCCACATAGGTGGTGTTGGATGGAGAATCAGACAAACACAACAGAAGAGACAGTATGGAATAGTGTGTATCTGTCTTTAAAACACATTAGGAAAAAAAAATCAAGTCAGTACGTGGCCTAAGAGATTTTGTTTAGGAACAAACTCAGCCTATTATCTGCAGGAATGCTCCCGATTAGTTCCCATTCCCCAGTCCTCAATTGCAAAAATAATGCAACATGATATCAAATGTTATCCATTCTCTTTTCCCTACTAATTAGCCAATCAATATGCAAATACTTCAAAAGTAGCTGCAGCATAAGCTGCCTTTTACTGAGCTGATAACCAGAGAATATGATTATCACCAGAGGACAAGGGCTAATGGAGGGCTACACTAACGTGGATGAGGTGGAAGGACACAGGTAACAGGCCTGAAGGAAAACAAGTCTTAGGTTCCCTTAGCTGTACGGCTGCTTACTTCAAACAGAGGCTAAAATGAAGTCAGCTAAAACAGCTTGCTAAAACCACTACGTTTTAATACCTTGTTCACATTACCTTCCCTTATCTGAAAATCTACACAAAACATTAAGGATGCACCTGTAATGCCAATGTTGCACTAATGCAGTTGCAAAACAGGGGCCTTCAATCAGGTTAGAACACTGTGCCAGCGCTGCTATGCTGTAGAGATTTGTGTTACGGTCTATTCCCTGATATTTACTTACAGCACAACCATTTCTTACTAAAGAAAATTTTTTCTTTGGCCTGATTCTAACTTTCCAAAGTTTTTCAGCAAACCATTTAATATCTAGGCACATGGAGATTCATGCTATCTACATCCTACATACTTTGACACATACATACACACACTTACAAAGCCGTTTCAAAATGAGATCCACTTGTATTTAAAAAAAAAATAAATTCAAATTTCTGATAAAGCATCACCATACTCATCTAGTATACATGGAATATAAGACATTCCTACTGAACATTACTGACTCAACAAGACTTTGTCTAGGAACACCGGCAGGTCATTCACAGAATCACACGGTGTTTCACTTACCAGTCATAAAACTGATAAATACTCAATTCTCCCAGTTACGTGCCACTGCTAAAAACTAAATGCAGTTTACATTCCCAAATACAAGATATTCTCTTCCTCCAGCTATACCCCAGTTGCATTTTCACAAGGAAAAAAAAAATAAAAAGACGACAAAGGCTCTTTCAAATCTCAGCATACTTGCAACATTCAAGTAGTAAGTGCTTGCTTGGGCTTTTGTTCTCTTTTGTTTGGTTTTAATTTTATTCGACTCTAAATCAAGCACAACTAAAGGTGTTTTTTTTTTTTTTTCAAAAATCTACAGAGTACAGTATAATAACTGAAGACATGTGTAAGCTATTGAGGGTTCCAGGGTTTTCCCCACAAATTAGAGGAAACCTAAAACAGTGCAAAGAAAGGTAAATGTCAGTTCAATGAGAAGTAAAAATCAGACTACAACTCAGAACACACAGCCCTATTAGAGAATATACTATATGGAGGACCACCTCTTAAATCACAAGCTTAAATTTCCCAACAGCAGGAACTTTCAGTTTTCAAAGACCAATTCATTATAAAACCACCACACTGGAAAGCGTCTAAGTGAGACAACTTTTGCCATATCCATCCAACCCACATCCTAAACTGATTTGATACAAAGTGTATCAAAGGTAAAATATATACATAGTCTCAGTAAGGAAGTTACAGCAGCAGACACTCAATTTGGAAATACTGAAATCAAAACGCCCAGATGCATTACTTAAGGTAAAAAAATTGGGCAAAGAGTAAGAACTGTTCAGTCCGCCATTTTTTTAGAACAGATGGGAATCTAGATTCATTAGGCTCTAGCTACAACATTTGTACAATGTTGACCATAAAACATCTGCTCTGCCACCAGGTGTCCTCTAAGTCATGAAACTGCGTGTGCTGAAACTCTGACAATACAGAAAGAACATTTCTAAAATAAATGGGGAAACTAAACAATAGAACCCTCAAAATCCATGGCCTGAACAGCATCTGCAAACCCCACTACTAAGCCATCTGAAATTTCCAACACAACATTCCAACTGAAGTTCCCATCATATGTACAAACTAAGAGTAGTGGGGGAAAAAAGAACAAGGAAATTGCAACATACATACCTTTGTTTCTTCAACACTTGGGAGTGGTGAGTTCAGAAATTTTTCTGTTAGTCTTTTCCAGCTTGCAGCTTTTCCAAGGTCAGAATGAACTATCAATTTTTCATGTATTCTAATAACAAAAGTAGTATCAAAAATGCTTCCAAAAAAGTTAACTAATGCATTATTAATCCATAAGCATGAAACTTACCCTTCTATCGTCCTCTCTACTTTGTGACTGTTCACATCAAGAAAACGGTGAAACCTGTGCAAGAAATCTGTATTAGAATATGTTTACGAAGGAAGCTTAAGTAAGGAAGAAAATAAAGCTGATTTACATATGTGAGGACAACATTATTAGTTTAATAATGCATGCTTAATTCAGGAACAGCATTAAACATCAACAAAATTTAATCCGTATCTCTTAGCTCAGGAATTAACTACAATTGACCTTAAAGATGGAAAAAATGGAATGCAGGTTACATTTAACCAGCACTTTAAGCTGAATGGAAAATTACTACTGTATGAGCAAACTAAGCAATTGAAGTACGCTGTCAGTTAAGTCGAGCAAGGACATCAAGAACTGTATTGTCAAAGGCATCTGTGTCGAACACACAAAAATTATCTGGGACTGGAATTACAAGCACAGGCAAAACAAACGCGTGCGTGGGAAGGCCTCTAAACCCAAATGAAGCTCCTTTATCAATAGTGGAGTGTCTAAAAGAGAGAGCTTAATCAAAATAAAGAAAGATGTCCCACCAAAGGTAGCACGTATAGGGATAAAATAAGGACTCGTGGAAGGTAAGATGGACTTTGCAAAATAAACCAGAATATGAATAAGGCTCTTCAGTTATATAGAAATTAGAAGCAGTGAAAGGGATGTGACAGCCACAAGCACAAGGTCAAGAAACTGTACATAGGTCCTCAAAGCCAACTCAGTATTCTGTCTCAGCTTCCAGCAACAACTGTAGAGAACACAGGGGTAAAACTCTCATGATCACAGACAGAAATGAAAAGTACTGGATCTGAATCAGGAGCAAGAGTTAAGTTAAACAGACTGAATTTGGAAAGACAATCTAAAAATCACCTCAGTGTCAAAGTAATGAGCTAAAAAAATGAAACTGTCAGGCAAGTAGCAAGGATTTTTAGTAAGTATCACTGGAGGATGAAGACATGCCCATATTAAGGAAAATTTTAAAAATTACTTTGTTAACTACAGACCCATTAGTCCAATTTCAGCTGTGTGTAAGGCTTTGGAACAAAAGTACAGTAAGACATGACATTAACTAGGTAGCTGACATTTAGGTTAAGAAAATACAGCTTATCTATCACAGCATATTGCCTCACACAGGAAATCATTAGTGCAAATGGAAAATGGTAGTAACTACAAGAATTGGAAGATTTAGAAAAACAGACTGAAAAGACAACAACAAAAAAAATAAACCAAGAATCTGGATTGAAAAGAAAAATTAAGCTCGAAGAGAACTTATTAGTGAAATTCCTTTAGTCTGCTATTACTTGAAGCTTTAATTCACGACCCTAACACACACACGCGCAAAAAAAAAAGTATCAATTTTTTTAGGCAAATTGGGAACATCATGAATAGAAGAGGACTACCATGCTGCACGGAAAGAAACAGATGAATCTGAGAACTACAACACAGAAATATCATCAAATCTAACAATATAAACCACAAGTTTCACAAACTCGAAACTAAAGAGTTTCTGCTGCAGCCTGAGGTCTCATGGTTTGGAAATATGCTATTAGTCAATCTCAGGTTGAAGTTCCATGCACATTTCCTAGACAATAATTCTGGCATAAAAACCTTCCTTTTCCCAATCCTTGCTGTCTGTTTATTGTCAACTCTGCATCACCCTCTCTGTTTTCCTGCCATGTTGTTTTCCAAAGAAAAACCCAAACCAACAACTCCCCAGTCTAAAAGAGCATGCAGCTACACAAGCAACGGGGTCACCAAAACAGAAGGAGAGACACCACAAAAGGAGATGGAACACAGGGGCACCATTACTTGGCCTAAGAAACTCTGCTTCCATTACCAACCATTACAAGCAACTACTTTGATGGAGCTACAAAAACAATAAACACAATCCTTTGCTGCATTCCACAAAATATTTCTGGTAAATATAAACACAGGGAGACAGCAGTTACAAATACCATATTCCTACATTCCCAATGAATACATCTAGTCTCCTCAAACTTCAACAAAGGGTTGATCTTAGAACACCGGCTGCAGGCCATTCCAGCTCTCCCACACCTCAGACTCACCTTTGCTGTTGACCAATGGCTACTTGGTTATTAAAACTGTCTTATTTGGGCTTATTAGTAGACAGGATTCACAGTCTGACTTGGTGCAATGCAGTCATGCTATTGCACACCCCCCAAAATGGATTTAAACCGCGTTAAAAAATATAAGTAGCGTTGGTTTTAAATTGATTAGGTACTTGCTGCATGAAGTTAAGCAAGTAAGTAAGACTCCAAGGAGGCAGCACTTAGTGACAGTATGGGAAATGGATCATGTAAAAATTGCTAGCAGATACTGAAATGGTAACTGTGATAACAGAGAAAAAGCAGTATGTAAAACTTTAGTGAGAATATTTTAGGTGCAGTGTAACAGAATGAAAGGCATACAGATAATATACATTACAGGTTAATAACAACTGTGTTTATGACAAGCTCAAGTAACATCAAACACATTATCTTCTGCAGATTGATAATCTTTCATATAAGCAGCGCGGTATTCTTAGCCAGAAGCTTTAACTTCACTTGGTGGAGTTTTGTTTACTTGCTGTTTACATATAATTATTATTTCTTTACTTCCCTCCAACAAACAAAATTTTGGATGGCTAAATTAAGGTGTTGAAGGGTACCTTTTTACGGATCAGGAGAAAAACCCTAAAAGGCCAAGATTTAAGAGTGTAACAGCCACTGGCCCACAGACAGGGACTCACCAACGACCCCCAAGTGCCACCCCAGACATCAGCGCCCGGGGGGCAGGGCCACCCCAACAGCATCTACAAGTCACCCCACACCGCAGCCCCTCAGCGCTGAGGAGGGGGCCCGGCCTAGCGCCGGGTGCCGGCCCCGCCGGGGGCTTCTTCCTTCGGCAGCGCCGCTGGGCCCCGGCGGGGTTCGCTCGCCCCCAG
>WHYT01017482.1:10504-25701 GCA_009806455.1 Tetrax tetrax | reverse complement strand
AAAAAAAAAAAAAAAGAATCAGAAGTAACCTTTCTTATGTGTCCAAAAAACTGCTAAGTATCAGCAAGTAATTTGGACAGATAGACATCCATGTCTTGGACTAACAGCTGCTCAGGAGAAGGAAAGAGTTTTTACTGTTTTAATATGCCCTTTCCCTCTTCAGCACTTTCAGCCCTGAGGATTTTATCAGTAAACACAATTACAATATTTATTATTGCAGTGACAATGAATGAAGAATTTGTTTCCCTAATTCTCCCATCCCACCAAATCCACCTACCGCATTCAAGAGCTATAGCCCTCTCTGGGCTGCATTCATTTCCACAACACGGTTTTCCCTCTGGTTGTTAGCATTCCTTTCCAGTTCATATCCCAAAAATGTATACTTACTGTCCAAATAAATTTTGCAACCAAGCCAGGAGCTAAGAAGAAAATGAGGAAAGAAGAACAAGAAGAAAAAACAAAACATCGAAATTCTTGGTGAGTGTTGAAAGTACTCCTTGTCTTATTCAGAAACAAGTAGAGAGACAAAGTTGGATTCATTAGGTTGGCACTGGCAATTTTATATTCAATCTCTTTTTTGCTTTCCTGATGTACTTGGTTCATGAAGGATCTGATTCTTTGCTTTGCTATCCAGTTTTAAATCAGGAAATCATGGGAGGTAATGCCCCCATCTTTCACTCTGCTGAATGAAGTCAGCCAGCTTATGTGGCAAGGGAGTAGATGATCTAATGGACCTATTTACTTGACTATTTTAGGTTAGTTCCGTTTAATTTCTTAGTTCCTCACAAAAGTATTTCCTCATGTTCCTAGCCAATAGAAATGTTCACAGCAGCCAACAGTCACTGCCCTGAAGGAGCACACAGGCTTTGCTGCTGGTCAGCACTTCCAAGTCCCATGTGTGAGATGAGTTAAGGAACAGCAGCAGATGTGACAGCAGGACCGACATGAACCAGGAGTAAGTGAGAAGCAGAAAAGGCCTTGAGGCTGTGCGAGCGCTGCTCAGTAATAGCTAAAACATCTCTGTATGACCAACCCTGTTTTCAGCACGAAGCCGAAGCACAGCCCCATACTAGCTGCTATGGAGAAAATGAACTCTGTCCCAGCCAAAACCAGCACACTCTCCCTCTGGGGTTGGCTGTGATGCTGTCAGCAATTACGTGTATTACGGGTGCCAGACGACATTAACGCATTCTCAGTGTCCCAGCCCTTTTCAGCTTCTGGAAGTGGGGCCTGTCCCCTTCTCCCCAGGAATTGCTGCAGACTCTCTCCTGGGAGATTCTCCTGGCAGGGCCACCAGCTTCCATCCTCTTGGCTGAGCTCAGGTTTACCACCACACCCCCTCATGTCCAAACATGACTCCCTCTTCTAATTTTTGTTCTCTCTTTTCTGTGCTACCTGAAGTTGCTTTAAGCTACTGACTCCCATAACTTTTTTTTTTTAAAACAAAAAAAAAAAAAACAAAAAAGGATGGTAAGTACTTTAAATGGAGTGCTCCCAAATTTGACCCTCAAGTGAATTCTGCAAAGGTTTGCCTGCAGGACTGTCGTAAATGCAGCTGCCATCGCAGCAGCCTGGAAAGGCCAGCCCTGTGACCCATTTTAAACAAACAACCACTGATTCATGGTAGAAATCTCATTATAGACATTCATTTTTTTTAAGAACTGCTGAGCAGCGGATAACAGCGTATCTTCAAATTAAATCCAGTTCAATAAATAGCGCGAAATTAAATCATTCAATGTCTGGTCTGCCTTGAGCTGTACTTAAGCCCTGTACATGAATAACAGATTAGAATGCAAAAAAAAAAAAAAAACAGCTTAATCTGTCCACTGCAGAAATACTTCTATTCCCCTGTGCTGCAAATTGTTTTATCTCTAGATACTACAGCAATCAAGCTCTGCCTGTAGGTCTCAGCAGATGGTGTGGCTAGAGGAGCACTGAATTTCCAATTTGTTCTGAAACCTGGATATTTATGTTGTGTCCTTTTAACAATAACACTGTTCTCAATTCTTGCAAAGAGCAACGTATGTGTCCTTATTATATTTATTACAGTAGTATTCCCAGTCAAGATCAACACAGACAGACAGACAAACACCGAGATGCTCAGACATGGGAGATGACTGGTCCCAGGCCATGTGGTAATTCAGTATAAAAGAAAAAGTGATGGCATTCAGATATCCTGGATCCTACTCTAATGACTTATCTGTAACAACACACTGTCTACTCTGTGGCTGTCACTTACCCTCTGAATTAGCACTTTATACTAGGACATTTAAATCCTAAATGTTCCAGAACAGGAACTTTGATTAATTAACAAAGCTGGCATTCCCAACCTTTATTTTCTTAAATAGAGCCCGGTTTTATTTTTGATAAGGTTCCATAGCTGTATGACTACACCACTGCACTTAAGATAAATTAATTCTTGCAGGTTACTATAAGGCTCAATCCAACAGAATATGAGCTGAGTTTTTCCAGTGCAGCAGGAGCATGTTTCACTTTCAGCAGAAACAAAGGTGAGAGCACTCAGCATTTTGCAGGATGAAGCTATTATATACTTGCGATATTACATAAACTGTGTATGGCACTGGTGACAAAGAATATCAGGCACACATTGAGACCACGCTCAGGTGCCTGGAATATCACCACCCAGTCTTTGGCACCTAAATAACTAAAACATCACTAGAATCATTTGCATTTCATAACTGCAACTCACATAAAATATAGGGGCATATCAGAATAACAATGAGACACAGTGGCATATTCATGCATTTTTAAACAGAGGAGGGCCACAAAGATGATCAGAGCACTGGAGCACCTCTCCTATGAGGACAGGCTGAGAGAGTTGGGGCTGTTCAGCCTGGAGAAGAGGAGGCTCCGGGGAGACCTGATAGCGGCCTTCCAGTACCTAAAGAGGGCTGATAAGAAAGATGGGGAGAGACTTTTAACAAGGGCATGTAGGGATAAAACAAGAGGTAATGGCTTTAAACTGGAAGAGGGTAGATTTAGATTAGATATAAGGAAGAAATTGTTCACTATGAGCGTGGAGACGCAGTGGAACAGGTTGCCCAGAGAGGTGGTGGATGCCCCATCCCTGGAAACATTCAAGGGCAGGTTGGACGGGGCTCTGAGCAACCTGATCTGGTTGAACATGTCCCTGCTTCTTGCAGGTGGGCTGGACCTTTAAAGGTCCCTTCCAATCCAAACCATTCTACGATTCTATGCAAAAAAAATCTCTGCTGTGATATTCTGCAGTCTGCTCTGATACTCTCCTTCACTTATGCCAGCTACTTCCATCAGGCATTTTCTGCCAAAGTGCCTAAACACATTAGAAAGCTGCTGGCACAGAGGATTTTTCAAATCGAGCAGTGGGATCTTCATGTAGTAATTATTTTAAATAACCAACATAACACCCTCAAACCCCTATGTCGGCCTACAAGCTACAAGTCAAACTTGCTTCGGGTACAAAATCCCAATGACAATCGGCCTGCGCCGGCTGTAAAAGCAGCGTGGGCTAGTGAGCAGCACAGCGGGGTGATGGTGCATCACTTGCGGCTGCTGAGGCACAGGCGTGTGCGAGAAGAGAAAGGCTGGCCTAGGAATAGGTTATATGTCAAATGGTTTCCTTTTGGTAAGTTTTCATGCAATTTTCCTCTATCAAGATTTCAGAAACGAGTCAGGTGATCCATGACCCAGTTTTAAACAGGAAAGTTACCCCACCTGCTATGTTACCAAGAGCAAGGACAGTCATCTGCTTTTAGGTAATACTAAGAAAAAGCAGAGACAATTGAATTAATCATTAGTTCTTTGTTGTAGTTTTCCAATTAATTGATGTTTGAGCAGCTGGCTTTGTTGTGTTAGAGGTTATTTTCTAGCAGTAATTTCTATAGTGACTTCTACTAAAACAATGGCAATGTGTTTTTAAGATCATTCAGTGTGATAAAGCTGTGTTGAAAATTTAAAAAAATGTCTGTATGCGTTATACTGTTTTTCTGGAGAATGACATCAGAACAGCAGTCTGTAGCATGGAAAATGATGAGCGCTTTTTCAATTGCTTGCTTAAAAAATAACTGCATTTTTAGTGACCTACTTCAAATCCAAGTAGCCATGAGTCTCATATCTAATTGATCTGTCAATCTGGGAGGTTGGAGTGTGTAAAATACCTAAAAAAAGAATGAAGTGAGTCTGAGATGTCTGATATTTCAGGAAAGACTGACTTTCCAGACTTTCCAAAACAGAAAATCATGGGAAAAGAAAACATCCCAATGTTAACAGCTAAGCCCCCTAGATGCTCTCCAGTTCCTCTTGAAGCAAGGAGAAAACATCGTTTTATGTGATGAGCTCCTTACCTGCAGTACCAAACTCTGTCCTTCCAGAGCCCCAAGGGCTGGGGAAACAGAGTTGACAAGTCCCTGGCTTTTCCCCACCTTTTATTTTCACTCATTTTTTATTATTATTGTCAAAGGGACATCCATCCCCATGTTCTTTTTTTTTTTTTTAATGATCCTCAATATTTTCATAGAGTTTCTAAACTATTCTATGTACCTAAAATAACTGAGATTTGAAACTGTTGTGTGCTTTCATTTAGGTAAGTGTTGTTAAGAGTCCTACTAAAACTATTTTGCTTGTGTTTGTATTATAAAGGCTCTATGACTGTAATGTGAGAATAACACTACCATCATAGCAAAAACTCAAGAGAGCTCCGTAATTGGTTCTGAATTTGTGATTCAAAAAAGAATGGTCCTGCTTTTCTGTTCAGGTACCTTTTATATTTATTCAGTAAAATTCTCCAGTCCTAGTCTAGACTTCTTGATCAAAGTAATTTTTTAGAGTTTCTACAAGGAGAGGTAATCTTGGAATTAACAGAATTATTTTAATATTTAATTTCCCGTACTGAGCGTAGCATAGTAAAAACAAAAATCAAGACCTGACTTTAATTTAATTTATGCTTTAATTGCTTTTATTGCAACTTAATAAATTATGTAGTGTAGCTTTGCTGACGTCTTTTCTTAATTCAATTTTACTGTATTTCAACCTCTAAATACAGTTTTCTACATCAGAAATACATAATAAATTACATATCTGTCAATAAGTAACACAAATACCCCACTCTGCCAAACTGTAACTATAGCTGTTTCGTGTGGATAAGCTTATGACTCTTGCAGCCGCATCCAGAGTCGCCTTCCAAGGATGTTGCTTCTGGACTGATGCAGGCTGATGCAGAAAGGGGTAACGTGAAGAGCAGACAGAGTTAATACGAGCAGGAGAACTGCAGGGTGCAGACAGGAAATATTCTTTCTGGTTTTGTTATAAGTAATTCGGTTTAGTCTGTTATGAAAGCTGTTATTTAAAGAGAGACTGAGAAAATGAATTCTTTTTTATTCCTAAACTGCAAAATTACACATCTTAAAATGATAATAGAAAGACAGCAATCCAGTTTGATTGGCAAACTAACTGGGACTTAAATATTAGCCATGTGCTGTTTCACTTGGTCTAGGTTTTTCCCAAACTGAAATAGATCAACCTATTTTGAATTTTAAAATCCTTTCACACTTTAATTTCCTGTAAATATTATTTAAGATGTTTTGGATGACATTGGAAACCTGTGTATTTTTTCAGCTGAGAAGCTATCTACTTACCTACTGATTGCTGATGAGCGTACTGATGACTGCCGAATGTCCATCATTTGAAAACCTGAGACATACCAGTATAATCTATTAAATGTATGAAATTGTTTTAATTTTCTTGACTATCTTCTCATTCAATGGCAGCAGAAATTGAGACAGACAGCATTAGCAAAGCCACACAGTTTGGTGTTGATGCCAGTTTTACTTTCATCATGAGTCATTTGGAGGCATCGCTAATTAAATCACAAAAGATGTTAAATGCTTTCTGTTTGAGCGCATTATTGGGCAGAAGGCATTGTGCTCAAGGCAGTAAAACACCATCCTGCAGCACATAGGGCTGAAACTCAGATCACAGGGAGCTCTTATTTGGGCCATGCAGGGAAGGAAAACAGGTCTCCTAACACAAACATAGATAATTTTAATTACTTCAATTGTTTTTACAGGAGCCCTTTAAAGATAAACTCAATTTTTTTAGAACTCCCACAGAATAAAGATAAATTAACCAAGTACATAGACACAGGGCATCTTAGATCTCAGACAAAACATTTAAGCCAACTGACCTATTTGACTTCTTTGCGGAATAACCGTCAGGCTTCCCTCAAGGAAGAGGGATGGCACTGAACAATCCCTCAGCAATCCCTAGGCATCATCAGAACCCTTGAAGTCAGTAAAGCCAAACTACTGTGAAAAGGCGTGATTTAGATTCCCCTACAAAATCTTTTTGTGGGTACCATAAGGTGTGGTACATCAAAGCCCAAGGTACTCTGGGATGGGGAGAGTTCATGCTGTAAAATTGAAAAAAAAAAATAGTTTTATAAGAAGAGCAACAAACAAAATGGATCGAGAATGAGGAAACTGAGATTAAAGAGTTTCCCAAAGTACCAGGCGTGGCTGGGTTGACTGATATCCTTGATGACTGTCAGTAAGTCAGGACATCAGGGCCCAGAACTGGAAGAGGGCTGTGTACTCAGGTCTGTGCATTCAGGAGGTGACTCAAAACAGAGGTCCGCAGTGTTCATCAGGTGAAAGTCTGCTACGGCTGAGTTACTTAAGAGGCAAGGTGATACCGCTGCTAAGAAACGCCTTTATTTCAAATCACACCGTAGACTGTGAGCTTGGCTGAAAACCACTTGGAAGTCCTTTCACCAAGGCCCAAAAATAGCTGAAATGTAAAGGGGCTGTTTAACTACTTGGTTTCTCTTGTTTTGGAAGCAGGCATATGACTCTGTGGCAGAGAAGTTCCGTGAATCGGTCCCAATTATCAAGAGGGCACTCCCACTCCGTTTGCAAAACAGCCATGGGGGCATCAAGGTGATGGAGAGAAGATAGACCCTTGCCATGTTTCTGTGCTGTTTACTCTGGGGATGTGAGGGAGTAGACGAAGCCTTGCAAGGCAATAACCCACTACTACATTGCCATTCTTTTAGCAATTATTAGTGAGTATTACGGAGAACCCAGTCCTTACAGCAACAAGACAGGTCAGATGCTGGTGAGTGTCCAGCACATCCCTTAAAGTGATTCTTGGCAGAAATGAAAAGCAGGAGTGTAGAAATTGGTCAATTAGCAAGTGCTGGGCCCCTGAGGACACCCACAGACACCTGGTCAGCCCATTCAGGGTCCCCCCCCACCCTACCCACAGCTCAGGACCCCATTTCAACCCAGCTCAGGGCCATCGGTCAGGAAAGGTCCAGGTCAAAGCTATCTTGCTTGAGGGAACTCATCTTCATCAGAACTCTGATGGAGGCAGCTGTGGCAACAATTTCAAATATTTAAAATATTTGAAAATGTAGTAAACTTTTCTGCCTGTTTTACCTTGTAGTCTCTGTTTTCAGGGGGTGTTTCCCAACAGCAGATTGAAGGGGAAATCACAAGAAAAATCCCCAAACAGTAACATGACAAAGTGCGGCAATTTGTCAAAACAAGATGTAAAATAGGGCTTCCTTCCATTTCACCCCACTACCAAAACAAATGTGAACAGCTCTCTGTAGCTCCTGCCTGGGCAGCTGCTTCAGCCTCAGGTGGGACAGTGCTCTTCCCTGGAGCTTGGTGACCGGACTATCCAACACGAGAATAAACAAAAAACCCTGTAGGTAAGAGGAGTGAAGGAAGGACAAAAGAAAAACCAAACAACAACAACAACAGAAAATACAGCCAAGGAGACTACAATGAAGTTTTCTCTAAGCAGAGGAGAGGTACAGGGAATTCGAATACCTACTCCGGTCTTGGCTGATGAACCTCATGGCCAGCAAGCTGGAGCAGCCTGATTTGACCTGTTCAGTCCTACCACCAGCAATGCCTACATGCTCTTCTCCATACCACCAAGTCCAGCAGCTAATAAATGATGTGGACAGAGGATAATTCCAGAAGGTGCTGTGCTGAGATCAGATTTTCCCAGAACATTTCTATAGTCAGCCCAAAGGCGACAGGCAGAAAGAGCAGGATTTCTTCTGGGAGAACATGAGGAGTATTGCAGAAACTGTGCTGAGATCAGCTTCAAGTTTTCAGGCTGCATTTAAATACCTTCTATTTGAGCTGCACAGTTGAAATTAAGTCACACAGCAGCTCTGCAATTGCATGTAACATTTTTTTTGTGATTGTTGTTCAGCTAGAACATTAGTTATCTCTCATTTCTAAATCAGTGGCTATATTCTCTAATGACCTTTTACCATGTGGTTTTCTTCTGTTCACCCACCTGTTTAATGAGTTGGGTTTGTGGGTTTTCTCTTCATTTTTTTAAATAGATATTTAAGAGTGAAGCTACTATGAGAGCAGAAGAGCAGATGACTTCTCTGCTAAAGCTTTAGTAAATTTTGTGAGACAATTTTCACAGTCATATAAAACCTAAAATCACATTAAATTGTCTACGTAGCTGAAGCAGAAAACAGCCTGACAATTAAAGTTTGCATACCAAAAACTGCCCAGAGTAAATGTAAGCAGTCCCCTCTTTGGAGAAAACTGTAAGCATTTTGTCCTAATCATTTTTTTTCTGCCAAGGTGCTCATACCTGATGCATCTTTTACGTCTTACTCCCACTTAAGCTTCGTCCTGATAACGAGAAGTGCAGGTAGCAGATGCCTGTCCTGGAACTGCAACCTAGCAGCGCCCTGTCCTTATTCTGCAGCTTTGAGAGGCAAATCTCTCTTCCCTCTGACAACCACAAACTTCGTAGAGTGAGTAGGAGTAAAATACCCGCGATAGCTGATGCGCACGTCAGTGCAGTTGTCTCTGTTTGTTACAGGGATTCTCAGACGTGCATGAGTCCGCACACACGTGGGCATGCGTGGGGCTCCTACCAGGAAATCTCCTGTTGCCCTCACAGACAAATAATATGGCTTATTGCTTCCAGTTTTTAGTATAATAAACTATACGTAGCCAAAGTTTATTTTAAACCTTAACCACGAAGATTTCCTTTTAAAACTATTGATATCTAGCAGCTTAAGGTCAGCTCAGAAAGACCTGTTTTAGAGCCATGAAATGAAATGGTGGCACTGAAAACTTAAACAGGGTTGTCCTGCAGAGCCTGTGGAAGTGTGCTTAGCCAGTGTGCAAGTTCTTTGTTGATAAAGGTTACAGTCACAGCAAAATGGTTTTCATATAGTGTTTTAAGCATACGGATGCATCCCTAAACAAATGGTGTGCTGCAGTCGCATGGTTATGCTACGATCCCTTTGGCCAGGTTTTGTAAAGCTTGTAGTGAAGGCTCAAAGCAAGAGACTACCACCAATTTTAAAATCATCTGGCACAAGCATATACAAGAAGAAATGTCAAGTGAATTACACATTCTGGCATTTGTCTTTCTGCCATATAGGCACAGTAATGTCTCTTGGAAATCACTTGCATCAGAGATTCTGAATTTACAGAATTTGATGGGACAAATTTATAAAGTAGGGGCATTGATGGAGCCCTCACCATTTTCATTTGCACATGCCAGTATGGATTTGTGCATAAGACTGAAATGAATAAAAAGGCAGATAGATTCTTGGTCCAAAAATTATATTCTGTGCATGAAAGCATTGTCTTATGAAGGAAGCTGTAAATATTTTGTTGCAGTGGCTGTCAGAGGGGATTTTGGGAGAAAAAAAAAATAATCCCTGGTTAAAAATAGGTCTCAAATTTTCTAGTTCATTTCTCCGCTTGACTGAACTGTAAAAGATTTAGTTCCCTAATTATACCGACACAATGGCTTAACTTGTTGAGTTGCGAAAGCTTGCTGTTATTCTTAATCAGCATCTCGAATTCAGCACTAGTGAGACTGTGACAATGACAGAAAACAGAAAAAGATTCATGGTTTCTGCCATTACAAATAATTATTTCCACACATTTTAGTGTTGAGGCACTTCTTGTATTTGAAGCTGCCAGTTCCTGAACACATTACCATCGGAATAATTTTTCTTCGGCAGCTTCTGTAAATTGCCAGGCAGTGGGAGGCTCAATGGAGGTGCTGGCTGTTCATGTAGCCTAAGCCCGTTTCTGGGTTGTAAGATGCCTGTCTCACTGCTAATGGGATAACAGAGCACATTCGGCAGGGGAACGGCTTAAAGACTTCAGATTAGAGTCATCCTTGGCGTAATGTAAAAATACACAAGTTACATCAGCATTGATTTGGATCGCAGAATAGATGTTTTCTTCTTTCATTGTTACTGATTTATCTGAACTTTCACTATTACAAATAACAACAGATTTTTCCTTCTGAATGTCCTCTAGAGTCTCAACAAGTTCATATGTTTGCTTTGCTCTGCCTTCCACCTCCTGCATTTTCTTGTTGCTTTTCCTAGTAGCGTTTTCTATCGCCTTCAATGATACCTTCTTTTATTCGAGGAAGTTAGAGGTGCTCACAAGATCACTGATGACATCAAAGGGACCATCACAAGATCACTAATGACATAAGAGGGGCTTATCATTCAAATTTATAAAAAAAACCCCTGCTTTCAATTTTTTTTTCCCCCTTTCATTTCAATACCCAGACCTCACATTCTTGGAAAAGCCTCGTCTTGGAAAACCAGAGAGGCCCTGTTAAGACCACAGACAATCCCCACTCTGACACTTACAGTGCAGTATATTAGTAATAGGTTCATTTTTAAAAATCAAAAGTGGAAATTAAACATATCTGCTTCTCTTGGCTGCAGAAAAGCTCCCCTAGCTGGGTACCTGTCAGGCTGCTGCAGCCGGTTTGGAGATGCTGGACTGTGCTACCAAGCATCCCTTAGCCCAAAAGCAGGCTGCAGTGATGGTTTTGGCTTCATGTGAACACCTCTCCAGCTCACGCTCTGTGCCTGGCTCTTACATCGGTCAGCGGAGACCAGCAGCATGCCTAACTTCACAGTGCACTTTACCAGTTCTCAGTTAGGAGTAACTGAAGGAAGCTGGGAGAGAGGAATGTGCCTCCTCCCTTCCAGCTCCACATTGTCCCCAATCTCAGTTGCCAGCTCCCCTAAGTCTGGAGAGGCACTGGGGGCTCTCATGCCTTCCTGCTGCCCCATGTCTTTTGCAGAGAGCTGTTTGGTGGTATCATTCACACAGTGACCACTTGATTATATTAACTAAAGCCTGCAGCTGTACACCTGCCTTCTCTCAAATCAGCCCACAAACTCAGAGGTCTGGACTTGTTCCAGTTTAACTAGCAGAAGGAGTACACAGACTAAGGCAGTTGTGAGCCCCAGTTTTCCTGCCTCATTTCCTCATCTTTCTTGCAGGTACTGAAGGGTCACCTCAGAGGTATGTGCAGAGAGCTGAATTACCACCTTCTGCGTGTGGCTTTGCCTCTGAAGCCCCTTCTACCCAGCTGCTCACCAGCCCCTCGGTCAGAAGTCTGACTTTCCACTTTCTTCATATCCTCCAAATTTCCACCGAGCCTCTCAAAACTCCTGTAATACTTTTGACCTTTTGCAGGCCCTCAATCTCTGTTCCGCTTTGGGGGAAATTCCACTGCAAAAAATCCCTTCTACACTGGCTGCTTCGCCCGGACCGACTTCTCCATCCCGCTGGTCTCAACATGTCCCTTCTGAAATGTGAGCTTCTAAGACTGGTCTCACATCTGAAATGTGTTGTATTGCACATGCTGAAACATCTGATGACAAAGCAACTTCAAAAATAAAAATATTGTCCTAGTTTGTCGGCTTCTTGAAGCTTTTCAAGCTGCTATTAACCACGGACTTCCTTTTGGCTGAAGCCTGTGAGTGACAACATGTGCAAGCAGAGCGCTCATTAACAGCCAGGATGTCTGAGGGCGGTGCTCCCTGTGCAAAGCACATTTAATTTTATCAGCTAATCAAGCTATTTTTAATCACAAAGCACTCTTCGAAAATGACAAGAGCACGCGAGAGCCCAAAGATGGCTAGATAGAGAGGCAACTACTTCTATTTTGAAACCTCTGCTGAGAAGATAAAAATGATTCTGAGGCTGAAACTCGGCGTTCCAGCATTTACTGTCTCTCTTGTCAGCAGAAGTGCCGTGGGAGACGGAAGAGCAAAAATTAAGTTTGAGAGATAATACACAGGAAGCCAACGTTATGTTAGATTAAAAACAGACAGTACTTTCAGTGACAAGCTTGGAAACTAGAAAGGAAATACTGCTGTACTAAACTATGCAGAACATGTTATGCCTATATTCTTTTTTTTTCCTCGCTTTATAAAATAACATAAAGCACAGAATTATCACCAAGAAAAGGCAGGAGCTAGATGGCAAATGGGCAGGCTGCTTCGCAGATCAATGGAGAAGAACCTGGCTGCCTCTCTCGAGTACCGAACTGTCCTGCTCTCGGAAGGAGATACAGAAGATCATCTGCGTATGTAAATAGTGTCTTTATGGTTCATAGAAAAAGCCTAAATGGGACAAAATCATCCTTCTTATCTGTGCTGAAGAGAGAACAAATTAATACAGAACTGAAAAGCGAGAGAAGCGAAAGCCAGTCTCTTCCCAGCTGTATTCGGACCAGCAATCCACTCCCCAGTGCTCAAACTGGGTATTTCACATGACCCCCCAGGAAGGCTGGAGCTCGGGGATTTCAAGCCCAGCTCGGGCACCTGCTGGGTGGCTTTGCTGGAATCTCCCCACACAAAAAAAGCCCTAACCCAAAACAACCAAAGTAAACACTTACAGGCTAATCTTCTTTCAGTAGAGGAACCAATCCGAAGGTGCAGAACAAAACATTTACTGTGGTTCTTTTTTTTTTTGTTTGATAATCTTTTAAGAACTGCCTGGGTTTTTATCTCAGTTAAAATGTAGCCTGTAGTAAAGTGATTTGCCTCTTTCACTTTTTTCCAGAACAGTCGCCACAGAAGTTTGTAGCTCCGTTGTCTGAAAAACAACCCCGCATAACCCATGTATAGTTTTATTTTTGTGATTTTTCCTTTGTCTGCCAGACAATCTTACTCTGTGAGAAGTTTCATTCTTTTCAAGACAGCCTTGCTTTACTTAGGCAGTTTTAAGACGATTTTAGTTTCTAGACAAGTACGGATCATAGAAATCAATACAAAATTAGTTTAAGGTAACATGCATTGTGCTGTGGCTCCTCTGTCAGCCATGATGCTGATGCTACTGCCAACTCAGTATTTTATTTTGTCTTAGGGAAAGGGGAAACACTAGCAGCTCAGAATCATCCATTCTCATCTGCACTTCTCAGGATCCCATTCTTGATAAATACTCCTAAATTACTATTTTGCAAGATGCCACAGAAGTCAACTACACTGGAGATACCTCTTCAAAATATTAGATCTGCATGTTCTGTGGATAAGTGAAGGTTTTTTAGCAAGCTTGTGACCTGGTTTTGGCAGGTGTGTTTTTATTCTGTTGTCCTCCTTCAGTTGCTTGAAGGTCTGGGTGAAATCCTGGCCTTTACAGGGTCAGAGCTGAAACTCAGGCTGGTGTATCTCACTGTTGAAAAAGCCCAAAGCCATGACAACTGCCATGTATGCTGGGGCAGAATTTCCTTTCCAATGCCATCATTTCTACATTATTCTTCTGCTCAGGGACCTACAAGTCTTGTTTGGCACCACCTCCTCACTTGGCAGCCCATAAACTGCAGGGAGCCCGGTCTTTAACACCTACTTAACAGAGGTCAAGTACAGTGTGGCAGGCAGACTGCTGGCTCGCCACCTGGATAGAAGAGAAACGTGCTTTCTTTCTTGCATTGCTTTGTGCTCTTCATATTTTGCCCAATAAATGTGAAATGAGATTATTCTTTAGTAGCTAGACATTCAGACTATGTGCAGCAGCTGCAGCCTCTGTATCTATACGTCTATACTCTAGAAGAAGCGTTTTTAGAACCTATGTAATTAGTGGGTCATTTCTGTGCCCTGTATAGGGTAGAGTACAGGTAGGTACCCTGTATCGTCGACAGGGTTGTGTCATGTGCCTTACCACAGGAGCATAGGTACCACACAGACTATTCTGGGAGTCAAAGCATCCCGCGCTGAGGGTGAGAATTGTGTTATCCTCGCTGAATTTCACTCCGTGCACCATACTTCAATATTAGAAGTGTTTTACAGAGGATGGCATCCTAGCCTAGAGGTTAGGACAGTCACCAGACCCTGCTACACAGACAGCAGGACAGGGACATCGCTTTCCTGCCAGGGGGTTGCCTTAACCAGGAACATGGGATCATGGTCCATCTCTTTCTGTGAGCATCTTCCAAGGTCAGGTAGGGGCTGGAATGGAGATTTTGAGGCTGTACATTTGAATTTAAACACTTGAAGTCAACTTCTTGTTGACTTTCCATCCCACAAGAGATTTATTTAAGCTAATCGTAGGTGTCTAAAAAAACTAGAAGTCTAAGTGAGAGCCGGTAACGTTATGCTCCTGCTGTAGTTAATAAGGAGAAGGTTTATCAGAAGGCTATCAGACACCCAAGACAGGCTGGATGTCCCTCTCTGGGTGCCCATTTCTTCCTACCCCCTGCAAAGGGTGACCAGCTCAGACAGACGTGAAACTTTTAGATGCATAAACTGGGGCAATGAGTCATGATCCAGATGTCTGTATCCCGCCAGCTCCCACATGGAGACAAAAGCGTGGCTGAGACATCCCGCAGCTCCCTACAGCGCCAAACCGCAGCGTTTCGGAAACCCGCTGCAGATTTTAATAGCCATCACGCAGCCCGAAAATACACTTGAACCTTTTTTCGTCACAGTAGCGTGTTCTTTCTCTGGAAACCCAGCAGGTAACAGGACCAATTTCTCCTCCTCAGGTCGGTCCCAGCTGCTCGCTACCTGGCCGTGCGCGCTTTCCCGGGGGATGGGGTGGGTGACTCCCGAGGTGCCAAGCCCGCCCCTCCGGTCCTGCCCTGCCCGGGGGAGGGAGGGACGGCGGGAAGGAGGCCGGGCGAGGGGCGGCCCGGAGCCCCCGCGCAGCGGCAGCCCGCACCCCGCCGCCGGCGGCTCCTTAAGCAGCGGCGGGGCAGGTGCGGGCGCTGGAGGCGGAGGAGGAGCAGGAGAAGGAGGAGGCGGCGAAGGCGGGCGGCCCCGAGCCTGGCCGGCGTGCCCGTGGGCGTGCTCCCCGGCGGGGAGGGCCGCCCGCAGCCCACACCCCCCGCCGCCGCCGCCGCTAACTTTGCCTCTTGGCGACGAGCCGGCGTCCGGCAGC
>WHYT01017481.1:786174-823789 GCA_009806455.1 Tetrax tetrax | reverse complement strand
ATTGGCTTTTTTTTTTTTTAGCATACACCATTTACAAACCCAATATAAATGTACAAATTGTATTGGTAATGTATAATCCAAGCTATTTCCAAAAAAAAAAAAACAAACAGTATTCTAATACAGAAGATCCAACAAACTACTAAAGAGGAAATTTGCTAATTTTGTCAATTAATTAAGAGGGGAAAGGAAGTTAGAAAATAATCTGGACAGCACAAGATTTCAGTAAAGATCATGAGTTTCCGAAGAAAATTTTTAAAATGCTTTATCTGGAAAATATTTTTAGATTTTGCAGAGTCCACAGACCCCCGTGCAGATCCTGACCTCCAGGAGAGGTGCTAAAAATAGGCTTCAATTTAGATTGACACTGCACCTTCAAAAAAAAAAAAATTAAAAAAAATAGCCTTGTAACCTGCATGGCTACTTAGAGAGCTATAAGTAATAGAGCAGCTTATGTAGGAATTGTCTCTGAGCTCAGTGGTCAAACACATTTTGGCAACCTGAAGGGTCGATTATCAATTTTACATTTTATTGCAGATAAATTCCTCCAGGGTGCCCGCTCCAGCTCTGGAGGTCCTGCTGAAGGCTGTGGCCACACAGACGTCCTGCTGTGCCCCCAGTCCGCTCTGCGTGTCCGCAAAGTCAATAGCAAAACTCTTCTGACCCGCAATGGCCACCAGCGGCAATCCTGAACACCAGGCAAAGCCTGCTGGGTAGGAAGACCAACTAAGGTCTCTTCCAGTTCAAAGGCCACCAACAATGGTTGGACAAATCAACATTACTGTAAAGAAATCAAGGGGCGGAAATTTGCCACAGTCCTAATTCATCCAGTCAGTAGTTAACGAGCACTGCACACATCATTCGTAGCCTGAGCTTTCTGGCTTTGAGCTGCAGCCGCTACGTTTTCCGCCAGTATTATCCCAGCACAGATCATTAGAGACTGATTGGGGAAGTCCTTCCCCTTCCCTCTGAGGCTTAAACAAACTTAGTTTTATGTGGCTGGACAGCAAAGTCTTTAATCATTCTGGTGAGTTTTCCCTCAACTCCCTCTGAGTTTCCAAGCGGCTTCACGAATTGTGGACACCAAAACAGGACAGCAGCTTTGCCATGTGGAGTTCTCCCACGACAGAGAGAAAGGGAGAGCTTCTCACCAGACCTACTCAGTATTCTCCTGTTGTACGCCGCTTCTCAGGATAAAATCTCCTATCCTGCAAGTATCAGCTACACTCACTATTCTTAGATATACGATCTTACATTCGGTGGTATGAAACACGTATTGATTGAATGCTCATCTGACAGGCTTGTAATTACTCAGGTCATCCCATTTACCCTTTTTAAATAATGGCAGAGCACGAGCTTTCTTCCAGCCTATTGAAACTTCCCTAGTGATCCAGGACTTATTAAAAATAAACATTAATGATCCAAAGAGTAACTCAGACAGCTCTTAAAAATTTTAGGTGCCAGTTACTCAGACTTACTGATTTAACAGAGCTCAATGGTAGTAGCTGCTGTTTAACTGCCTCTTAATCACTGCTGGGACATAAATTATTCCCTCCTGTGAGGCAGCAGCATCGTCATCCTCCCTTCCCGCCGGGGAGAGAACCGACACAGTGACAGCGCCGTCTCCATCTGCAAGTGGACTGGAGCAACTTGTTAAACTTCTTTCCACTCCTGTCATATTTAAAGGACGTTATGAAATAGGTTTAAACTTGCTGGCCATACATTTTCCCATGCTCTTTTGCTTGTCAATCTTACCGTGTTCAACTCCTCATTCGTATTCTCTGCTATATGCTCCTAATTGCCCTGCTCACCATTTGTTAGAGAGTATTTTGCCAGGGGCGAGGAGAGGGGGAGGAATTAGAGTTTTATTGTTTTCATCTTTGTGAAATTGGATCTTTGGGGGAATAGTAAACAAATTATTGAGACTTTTTTTCCTATTAGCACATACAAGACGTAATCGAACCATGCTTTCCTGCACCAAGCAACGACTGACTTTTCATTCAGTGACCAATTACTCTCTTGCTGTCGAGATGGGATCTCATACAGAGCTCCCTTCTGTCGGATGCAATGCATCTGGAGTTTGGGAAATGTCAACCACAGTTTTTACGAAACACCAAGGACAATCTCATAACCTCTTGAGACCTTCTCCATTGGCTTCTCAGAGGAAAGGATCCTGCTATACCGCAGTTCTGCTCCTCCCGTAAGCCAACCTCCTCCTACCCTGCAAACACACATCATGAAGCAGAGAGTGATAAAGATCCTGTGGGATTTGTTTTCCTATCAGACATGGCCGAGTGCCCCATCTTGTATTTTAGCTGTTAGAAAACTCAACTTGCACACTGATGGCTCATTTGAATTAATTGCCTGTGACTGACGAGGGTAGTGCACTCTGGTCTAAGTGCCATTTCCCTGTGCCTTCTGCCTGCTTGCTTCTTCCAAAAGTGCAGAAGCAGCCACTAATTGTTATATTCAATACTCTCCATTTCCTGCAAGCAATACCAATTTAATTAAATTTATATTGTTATAGGTGACCAGCAATAACTCCTTTCATCTGCTTATAGAGGTCACTGGAACTGATAAATCTCCATTTCATTGCTGATATCTTCATTTTAAGTGCTCCCTCAGTCCCCTACTGACTTTTTTTTTTTTTTTAAAGCTGGTTTTACCTTACTTAACTATTCATGCTGTCCTAGCTGAGGCTGGTTAAAGCAAAGGTCATCTTCCAGAGGAGGCAGGACAACAATCTGTAAAACCCAAACCCTCATTTTGTGCTATCACTGCCAGAGTATTTCCCTTCACCCTCAGAGCAGGAAGGGTCTTTGAGAAGAAAATCCAGACATTTCTCTTCTTTCACATCTTTAAATCCTCTAGACTCATTCACAGGTGAAACCAGAGGCTGCAACACCATTACCCTCAAGAAAGATCTTCATCCTCACCATGGTGGGTATCTGAAGCCTGCTGAGACAGGCGCTGCGGGTGATACCCCAGCACTGCAAAAGCACTGCAGCATTCTCCAAAGTACAAATGAATAGGGAAACATCCCGCTACTTTAAGCACAAAATAAGAGAGGATTGACCCACAGGTGGCTGCTCCCTCCCGCACCTCTGAGAGCCCTCTGGCTCAGCTCCCCCAGCCCCATGGTTAAAGCTCACCCTGATCCCATGCGCTTTTCCCAGGGGAGCCCTTCTGCTGCAAGTCAGAAACTTGAAAACCTGAACAAAGTAGCTAAAAAAAAAAAAAAAACCTCTCCTTTTTTTTATCTTCTCAGTAGCTCTCTCTTAGGTTAGCCTAGCACTCTGCCAAAGCCCAGAGGAAAGGCCCAAATGCTTCGTCCTTCTCCCAGGCTCTGATTCCCTTCTGAATCTGCCTTTTCTTTAGGTTGGCAGGAGAGTTCCCACAGCCTTCATGTCCTTCAGTTAGTTCTCAAAGTGGGGTTACGCTAATGCGGGTGAGGTTACTGCTTCCAGCCACAACCCCTTCAAAGCGGAGGAGGTCACCTTTGAAGGGTTGGAAGGAATAAAAATGAGACAAGATTTTCAACTGCATGAGCATGAAGGAGGGAGGAAGGAACAAGCCGCCGGGGCCGAGCATCACAGGTCCATCCTCAGAAGCCAATTGGTGTTCACCGTGCTGTGAGATGGCTCCAGTGCAGACACCAGGCAGTAAGAGAGCAGCTTGGCCTCTCTGAAAGAGCGGAGAACCACCCTGAAGGTGCCAGATGCTATGGATGCTCATTGCTCCTTCTCATCTCACCATGGGCTACCTTCGCTGCACAGGTGAGGACAGCAGCTGCCAGCGGGGATTTTGAGAAGTGGTTCTCTTGCAATTAAGGGGAATAAAATTTTCTTGGGTTGTTTTGACTTATTTTTCTTAAGATTATGTTTTATGGTTTGGTTTTTTTTTTTCCTGAAATGAGGGAGGAAAATAGTAATGGCAGCATTTCTTACAAATCACTTTTATCCAAATTTCTGAGTATAATAGTTAACAAAATAGAAGTGTAAACATTAGCGTTTGTAAGTGTACTGAGTATGAAGGCAGTCTGACTGGACTTCTGTCTTCAGGGAGAAGGGGGGAAAGAAGAGAAAAGTATTTTCTGAAGAAATAATAGTAAACTTAAGGAAAAAATCCGAAAAAACACACGCTCTTGAGTTGAGAGATATACAATCCGACAACAAAAGTGCAGCTCAAATTAAGTACATTGCAGACATTCCTTTAGAGTTTGTGCCGTGTCTAATTCACCTTGGAATTGAAGTCGTCACATTTTACTTTTCATGAGACGTGTTAAGAAAAATAAAGGAAGATCGACTCCCTATGAAAATAGGCAAATTTTTAGCACAATGGTAAATTACTTCTAATTAATTGCAAGGGAGTTATAAAATGAATGACATGGAGCTGTCAAGTAAAATTCATCTAAACAGCTCTAAAAAAATCTCACAGGGAAACTTCCTTCTGCAAAATACAGTTACAAGGAAGTGGGTCAACTGTATAAATCTAAATGTAAATTCCTCAGTATACCATGACTAAATGAAACCGTGAGGAAATCTCAGTTTAAAACTCTGACTTGATTGGCCTTTGATGCAGGCAGCACACTTGCGAGATTTGCACAACAAGCAAACCGCCTCAGTAGAAGAACTTCTTAACAGCAAGCGAGGGCATGATTTCAGACCCTGCTGCAGAAATCTGACATCCTCGCGTCTCGATAGACCCTGACTTCAGACCAGCAGAAGACTGCGGCTCCTTGACTCCAGATGGGAATTTGATTCGCAGCGCTCAGTCCTCCTGCAGCCTTACCTGCTGGCCAGACCCCAAAGTATGGCTGCAACACAAAAAAAAACCATGAAGGAAGACAGATCTTTTTTTTTTTTTTAATTTTTTTTTTCCTCCTTTTAATTGCCTTGGTCTTGTTGCAGCTCTGCTCACACCTGACGTCCATCAGAGCATCCCTCAGGCTGTTCTCGCTGCTGCCTGCCGCAGGAGGACCGCAAAGGTAAAGCGCAACAGGGGCTCTGGCCACTTTCTTCTCATCAGTCCATACCCGTAGCAGGGAAATTGCCTTCAGAGTCCCACATTAGCTGTGAAGATGCATTTGATATGGAGTTGAAGCTGAGCAGACTGATTATACCACTGCTACCATGTGTGTTAAGTCAGAGACAGAGCGCAAAGCAGCCAAAAGGCAAATCTGGCCCAGTTTCTCCTCTTTCCCTCTGGGGAGAATTCAATAAAGAATTGATTAATGCTTGAATTCTCATCAAGAATTAATAAGTTCCTGATGTTGTGAAAATGAATAGTCTCAGAGAAGCAGCTAAGCTTGTTGTTTTCTACGGTGAAAAAAAAAATTATATATATTTGGCAATTCTGATGCAATGGCTAAGTTAGAGAGGGGGAATTCTGAATTCCCTGCCTGTTTATGCTTTTTTAATAAAGTGATGAACGGATTGACTGAAAGCCAGTTCTCAAAGATTAATTGGAAGAGGCTGTGCTTCCACTGCTGTTATCTCAAACTTAGGTACAATGGGTAGGTTGTGTTGCCTCTCTCTCAGGAGAGATCTGGGCACATCCCTTCACAGCCTCGTACGGGCCAGGTCCTAGTGAACAGGCACCACCCCAGCTCAAGGTGCCTTTCAAGTGTTTTAAATCTGGTGCCTCTCTGGAGCTTTTGGCATTTTACCCCTAGGCAAGAGCAGCAACTAATGCTGAAATAAGAGTAGAGGATGTTTTTTTTTGCTATGGGATGGATTTAATTAAAGCATCCCATTCTTCCTGCCCGCTTGCACTGGTTGGAGCACTCGTTCGGAACAGGATCCTCCAGCCTCAGGTGGGTCAGGTCTCTGTGTCCTCACTCCCAAGCCACTGCTGGAGCCCCAGTCCCCCCAGTACAGGTACACCAGAGAAAGATATATACCATTGTCCATCTGCCTTCAGTATCCAGCAAGGTCTGCCCTGGTCATGTCCGCAGAAGTGAAGCCATGAGGAGAGAAGCAAACTGCTGGAAACCCTTCCCCCAGCTCATGCATGAGATGCTTTGCGTTTGTGATGGTTTAGCCCAAATTACCACACAGTTTCTTGCTCCCCCTCCCCAGTGGGATGGGGGAGAGAATTGGGAAGGAAAGAGAACTCATGGGTTGAGATGAAGACAATTTACTAAAATAACAAGGGAAAACTACTATAACAACAGAATATAAGGATATGAAAATATACAAAGTGAAATATATGTTTTCTCACCACCCGATGTCGCAATGACAGATACAGCCCATCCCGAGCAGCGATCACAGAAACAAAACCGAGCAGCAAGCAAATAAGGAAAAGGAAGCCAGGAAGGTAGAGGGAACGATGCCAGCAAAACGAGGGAGAAAGATGGATGCCGGGAAGGCAGATACCCGCCCTGGCAAGCCCCCACTTATATACTGAGCATGATGTTTATGGCATGGAATACTCTCTTTGGCCAGTTTGGGTCAATTATTCTGTCTGTCTTTCGCCCAGCTTCCTGCATCTACAAATTAGTGAGACGTGGAAAGCAGGACGGTGTCCTTGGTCTCATTCACAACAACTCATATCATCAGGGTGTTTATCAACATTCTTCACACGTGAAAGCCAAAACTCACCAGCTACTGAGAAGAAAATTAACTCCATCCCTGCCGAAACTAGAACAGCGTTGTTAAGAGCTTTGGGGTACGCACACCCAGGGAAGGGGCTGCAGGGAGATGGTAAAATTTAGTGTTAAAATAAATCTGTTCCTATGTACCCACTGATGTCAGGCACTTGTGGGTTAGGCAGCAGCTCAGCACAGGACTTAGCTGCTCTGCAGGTCTCGTCTTAAATCCTTGAGCAGCTAACATTTAAAGAATTTAAAAAAAAAAAAAAAAAAAAAAAAAAGAGGAAGAGAGACATGATGCTTTAAGACTAATTGAACCAATAATCAAAGGCTGTCTCTAATTCCTGGACTAGGAGGTCAATTACTGAAATAAATTTGACAGCAGATAGATGGTAACACTCTGCAATTACCATTTAAAGACTTGATAATTATAGCAAGAATTAGTCTGTATTTTCTATTGCAGCAAAATCCATCAATTTTTCATAGTCATTATCTTGATTATAAGAAGAAACGGATTCAGCTATGTCTTGTCAAACTGACAGAAACCTGGAAATACAATGGGCACTGATCACAGGCTGATGAAACGCAGCGGCTGAGTTTAAAGTTTCCTTTCCTTCAGTGGAAAGTTAAATTGCAGGTGCGAGAAAATTTTAATGCTCAGAACGTGCAGCAAGGAGAGATGGAGACAAATTTAAACTCATAAATAACAGGACTGAGAAATGCATATTTTTATGAGGTTTGCAAAAATTAGTCAAAACGTGAGATGCTCCTTCAGACATTTAAACTCTCATTTGGAAAGTCAGAGTCACAATCCTGAACATTTAAAGAATTACTGTGCTATTCCATCCCCCACAGATTTTTGAACCTTTTGGTTCATGGGTTCCTGCTTTCAGAGGTCCACAAGTTTGGCATGTAGGGGTTGGGTTTTTTTGTAACTCTTTCTTTAAAAAAAAAATCTGAAATGTAATATTCTCAATAAATCATAAACTGAGCTTGATGACCCTTTTTCCCTGCAGTAGACTCTTTCAATAGGGGAAAAAAATACAATCGGAAAACAGAACAGTTAAGTTCTCTCAGTTATTTATAATTCTGAAGTCCTGGTACTCCAGGAGGTGGGAGGTTCAGGAAAGTCGGAAGCCGGTAAACACACGGAGACTCCACTGCCCTGAGAGAATGAACAAATACCCATGCAGGAGAGCAGTAGCAGCACTGCTGAGCCCAGCGCTTACTGCATGCAGAAAAAGCCAGAAAAACATGGAAAACACAGCAGCTAAGAGGCATTGTGACATCAACCATGACATCACTAAGAATTATCTCATCTGCATACTTGGAGTTGTTGAAAAAATTATTTATTTACTTAGTGGCCTCTCAGTTCCATGCTGAGTTTGGAAAAGAAAAGTGTACTTTTTTTAAAGTTATAAATAATTAACCAGAACTCCTGCTCCACTGGAAGTTGCTACTCCACTGCCAGTCTAAATAGCTCAGTAGTTTTTTTGTATGCATGTTTTGTATAAATTGCCACTTAACAGAAAATAAATGCTCACAACGATGACTGCCTGAAGTTGTAAACAATAACATCTCTCTTGCGGGGTAAGCCTACTTTTATTAGGAATTGCATTTGTGCTTTTAATTATTTAATAAATTATCATAAAAAGAGCTCGCTTGAAAACATAAGTAATCTCCATTGCCATGTGTCCAGCCACCTGCAGAAGCTCGCAGGAGTGCGATGCCAGTCAATCCCAGGTTGAATCCCGCACCAGAACCGGGCAAAAGTGGTTTTGAACAAACTGTTGTGTCCTCAGCTAAATACTCAGCATCAGCCCTCTGCTTCCCAACAAGAATCACATTTCCCTGGGACACCGGTCTGAGCACTCCCCAGGTTCACAAGCCCCACGTCATGGATGCAGCACAGGTTATGCTCCGCTTGGAGCCTTCCTTTCCAAGGAAAAGAGCATTTGTTACATGAAATCTTAAAACCTGCTGATTAATCTCATCTTCCTTTTCTTTTTTAACTTAGACTCAACACACCAAAACATTAAAAAAAAAAAAAGTCTAAAACAGTTCAGGTGTGTTCATTGATGGCACTTTTGTAATCCTGAGCGCATCAGTAAGCGGGACACATCTTTGTCCCTGAAGAGCTAGGGGAGGTTACAGGCAGTGGGAAAAATGCACGGTGAGAAAGGACGACCACCACCACCAACATGGCACTGATGCAAACAGGATGGAAGTTGTCCAAGTCCAGGGAATCAATATAGACAGATCGTGATAGAGAGTCAGGAGGAAAAAGAAAGAAAAAAAAAACAAACCAAACCAACCAAACAAACAAAAAAAAAAACATTTTTGTGTAGGGGAGGCGGCTGTGGTGCCTCAGGGATAACAACAGACTGGTTTAAGAAGAACCCAGAAGACCAGCCACACCATCCTGTCAGGAGAAAGGGGAAACCCCACAGCACTACTGTAGACCAGCCCCAGTGCAGCAAAACACTTTGGCAGGGATCGCACCCCCATAAATCCCCCCAGCAAGGTCTCCCGACCTCCCCACATTGCCCTTTAGGGTAAAAGCAGTAACAGACCCATCTTCCCTGTGCTCTCACCTGGGTGTCTGGCTTCCTGCAGCTCCAGCTCCATTCCCACAAAGAGTCAGGAGATGTGGCCTGGTGCAGTGAGCTGTGACACCATCCATCAAGAGGCCATGGGGAAACTTCAGCATTAAAAATGACTGCATCCCAGGTCAGAAGGAGAGGCTACTCGTTTGTTATCTGGATAATTAGTAAAGAAGCACCAGCCGTGTGTCATTTCCTTCAGGAGGAACAATTGAAAGCGAGCCAGGAATGTAACCGCCAGCTCACCTAAGCAGAGGCTGCTGTTCCCTGCTCGCCCTGTGCCAGCCCCAGCCGCCCATCGTTGTGCGCCCTCCCACTCCTCCTCACACCCACTGCTGCTCCTCTCCACTCCAAGTGAAGAGTAGCGGTCAAAGCCACCCTTTTCCAGAGGTTTCAGTCAATAACAGCACTGCAAACAGGATGATAAAAGCACAGCAATGCAAAGCTGTGGAACTCCAAACCGCCACCATTTTGTCAAAGTTAAAAAAAAAAACAAAAACCAAACAAACCATACTGCTGCATGTATTCTGTTTGGAAATGTTCCTATTCTGATGTCCCAAGCGAACGGGGAAGTTCATCCTGCGACCCCCAGCCTGGTCTGGACGTACAGAATAGGAGCATAAACTCTGCAGAATTTTTTTTTTTATTATTTTTTTTTTTTTTTAAGCACAAAGAGCCTTGCAGTCCTGCCTATAGAAATGCCCTGTAAAAGGAAGCAGAGCAGGAATTGCCAGCTGGGCACTACACGGCCAGGCAGTGGGGCAGGGGTTTTTTTTACAGAAATGCCTGTGTCTACAGGCAGTGATGGGGTGGGAGAGCTCTTCTGCGCAGGTTTAGCCACATCAAACATGGATGTGGCCTCAGTGACACCATCAGGGCCTCGAGCACGGCAAAAGCAATGCACAGCTCCTGGTAAATAAGACTTATAAATCTACAGAGCTTACATATTTCCAAGGAGGGACACTGCTGGAATTTCCTACTGGGTGACTGACTGACTGCACTGCATTTCAAGCTTTTTAACAGAGGGTAAGATTCCCAAAGCAATGACATTTCATTGTAATATTAAAGAACAGAATGAAATGTTTGAATATTAGAAATAGCGCTGTGCCCCCAAAATAGTGCCCATATTGCCAACTTGGTACTGAAAGCAATATATCAAATGAAGCTATATTGGTCCCAGACTTTCTCCTTAAGCTTTTGCTCGGGGCTTTGTTGGCAGCGTGTCAGCAGAGGCTGTGGGATGCGGCGAGCTGGGAGCGGCAGCCCGTGCACCTGACAGCAGCAGCAGCATCTTTATTCTCACTCCAGCGAAGCACATGATTGTAAGACTTTCTCCTCTCCATTACCTTATTGAGAAAAGTGTAAATCTCATTATTCCAGGATATGAATAATAATAATAAAAACTTGGAATGTCCTTGGTGCCTTCCTGAAAGGTGAACGCTAGTTAGCACAGTCCTACTTGTTTCTGCATTTGCCCTGAATGTATTCAAGAGTTTTTGCAGGTGAAGAATGCATTTAAAAAGTCCTGTAACTTTCTTGCTAAAGCAAAGCAGCTAAAAAAAAAATCAGGAAATAAAATGTACAGGAGCATTTCTTTCCCTGAGTGAAATACTCTTACAATAGCACAGAAAACACACCAGGGTTGGCAGCCAGGGATTATTCTCTGCGTGAGCTCACACTTGAGCACTGCCTAGATCTTTCAAATTTCTGTTAAATACCTTTTTTTTTAAAAAAAAAAATAATAATTTTGCAGCAATATCAGCTGGTATGGATTTGCCTGCTGACTTTTAACGAGTGCTCAGTAGCAGCAGTTTTGCCGTTCGGGATGTGCCTGTGTGTGGGTCCTGCCACGTTGACCTTCCTCCACGGACAGGCAGAGCAGAATTAAAGAAACCACATAACACTGGATATTAAGCACAAAGGGGAAGACAGGGTAACCATTTTAATGCTCTGCAACAAAAGAAATGAGATATTTTGGTCCTTTTCTATTTTCCTTTTGTTATATTTCCCATTTGTTATATTTCTATATAACGAATACATACAGATGTCAGACTTTTAGCATAAGTGGAGTTTTCTCTAACTACGGGATAAGAAGAAAAGAATGAGCATTACTGGGTTTCTAGGTGCCTGGATATTTATAAAAGTACCATTATTCTGGTGATCTTTAATGAAGAGGAGCAGAAATTCACCTTGCTCCTCTTTATAGCTGTATTCTCCCACGTATAACCGGATCAGCTCCTTTCACCTCTCCTCGTGCCTGGTACGTTGAGCTTTTGTCTTCCATTTCATGGCCGAGTGTATTTTAATACTGGCTAGTGTTATTTTTGCAGGTATTTGACATTCCACTTCTCTTAAAGCTCTGTGCGCTTGGGAGTTATGTGATGTTAACCGGCACAATCGGAGTGTATAACGCATGCTATAGATGCTAACGTTCTATAGGACCATAGTTTGATCCAGGAGATGGCCATACCACGAAATAAATTAGGCATTTGAATTTAGGGTGTTTGCTGTTCGGGTCGATCCCTGTTTCAGTGCAGATCACATCTGGCCGGTTGTTTGTCCACGGTGTCCGATAGCCCAAGTGAAAGCCAAGGGCAGCTTGACCATGGTGTGGGGCTAAGAAAACCCACCACCAACCACGAGCTAGACACGGCTATGAATGATGATTAAAACAGATTCCCAACAAAGAAATGGTACCAGGAGGAAAAAAAAAAACCAACAAATCAAACCAAAAGAAAAACTTGCTGATCACAGCTAAGGCTGTTGAAGTTTACATCAAGTCAAATTTTTATTAGCAAAGTTGTATTCCATGTAAAATGAAAATATCCTTTAAAACCATACGTGCACATATGCATGATACAAACAGCAACTACAGTACAACACATTTCTCTAAACTTTCATAAAAGCACACTAACATTGAGCCCGAAAAGTAACATTGTAACGGTGACACCACATTTGCTTTGATCTTTTCTTATGAAATGACAAAGTATCTTGTTTAAAGTAATAACAATAATAAAAAACGAAACAGACAATGTGCTTTGGCTCAAACCCACCGAACTGGTTCCTGCCTGAAACCCAAACAAATCAGTGCAGATCACTTGAGACTTTTACACAACAGATAGGAAGCTGCGATGTAAACGTGTACGGGTACTCCAACACGGTTTCTACGCCTTACTGTGAAATACTAAACGTTAACGGATACGCAGCTGAGGGCTTGATCCATCGCCAAAGAAAGGAAATTCTCTTGCCATAAAGAATTTCCTTTCTTTATATCCATTTTTACAGGTATGTAAAATAATCTAGATTTACCACTCATCTGTAAAATAATGACCGTAAAAAATTATCATGAGATTTCCTTTCAGGAGTGCGCAAGGACCAGTGAATGTTACTCTAACTTTAGTTTACAAAACTGCATGTGGAATTACTGTTAAAAACCCCACCTTTTTACATAGAAAGATTGTGCTAGTATTTCTTTTCATCTCAAAAATAGTATTGGCATGAAAACTTTTATTAAAACTTCTCATGCATTGGATCTGACCCATTCAGTCAATGGAAGCAGATATCAGAAATATCACTCATTAAAATTTGTGTAATAAGAGCACAACAGAACAAATATCATAAATCATTAAATTATATGCTAATTAGATCCATTTAAAACTTGAGTTACAAGGGTTTTTTAATTCATTATATATACACATACATTTTTATCCAGAGGGGAAAGTCATTTTCTGATTTGGTTCCTAGTGCTGCTCTTCCTAAAGATCCAGGCCCAGAAGGGCTTTGAGACCTGGTCCCATACCGTAATCCTTGCTGAAAAGCAGAGTCAAGCACAAGGGAGGATTTCTTGAGACTGGGTCCTCAGATTTTGCCAGAGAACGGAGCTGGGGCCATTCATACAAGTTTTTGATTGTGCAGTTACATTATATATATATATATATAATTTTTTTAAAAAAACCAAAATCTTAGATCTGAGATTGGATGAAACCTCATCGCAGGTTGGCTGAGATATCAAACCTGAAAGTGTCATTTCCCCTCTGACACTCATACTGCTGGCAAAATGTAAAGGCATATGGTAACCAAATGCAACCAAACTAACAGCCATGGCATGGGCAATTGGTAACTCCTGACCAGCACGGTCCGCACACTCACACGGCTGGCCCTGACTCCCTCATCACCACAGATTGCCATTAACTAATTTTAATAAACATTTCTAGGCATAATAAAAAAAAAAGGTATTGTATTTAATGCCCTATCTGCAGTAGAGTTGGTGATACTTTTTATTCAGCCCACATGGTCACCCTTCCTCTCACCTGTAACAGACTGCCCTAGGAAAAGCCACAGCCCAATGACAAAAAAACTCCTCAGAAAAGCTAAGCTTGCTCTGCCAGATTAATTTTGAAAGCAGATCTCTAAAAAAATGTTAGGGACTGCACATTCCAAGGCACACTGGATGAATGATACCCTTGCAAAAGAAAATAAAATCCCAACAGGCAAAAAAAAAAAAAAAAAAAAAAAAAAAAAAAAAAAAAAAAAAAAAGGAAAATAAATGATTAGGAAAGAGAAAAAAGCTCAGGTGAGTGAGATTCCCTGGGAGTTTTAGCCCATATTTCTCAAAAGCCGGCGTGCACTGATGAAATTCCATTGCACATCTTTTTGTCACTGCATGATTTTTAGGCCCTGAGGCATCATGAAACACTAACATTAAGATTTAAGGATCTGAATTAAAATTTTAATAGAAAAAGCACTCATACAGGCACAGATGAGCAGCACATCACAGGAATGCCATAAACATCTCTGAGCAGCAACAGAGCAAGTGATAGCACAGGGGATTTATATTCATTATTTGATAATTTGACACTCACTAATATGATTTGAAATTTGTGTCTGTTTAACATAGGCACTTCCCTGGACAACGCGTCGCTCTGCGGGCCCTGGCACAGCCCTTCCCCACCCTCTGCACAGGGAGGCAAGCGAGGCTTTGGGGGAGCCCACCCCAATTTTGTTCCTGTTTCAAAGACCCTTGATCCTGCCCTAATGTGGATGATTCCCAAGGGAAACGTATTAAAAACATCCCAAAGTTTGGAACAAAGGTTATCACAAACCTAATCGGTTCTTAGAATTTATCTGGTTTGGGCCACGCCAGACAAGAGTCAGCAGACAAAGATCCTGGTGGGAAACGTCCCTGTTGATTAGACGGCAATTTTCATATTTCTCCAATTCCACACTTCCTTCTATCTAAAATGGAGATTTTTTTTTTCAAATTAAAATGGCTTTAGACTTTTCCAGCATTTGTATTGAGTGAAATACAAAAATATAACTTTACAAATAATAAAAAGTGAAAGACTTGTTCAAGTCCTTCACACCAGGGGGTCACTGACATGGATCAGGGTGATTTTTGACTCAGGGCAGATTCCCACTCATCCTTTTAGACTCACACGCACAACATCACATGGAGTTTTGGGCTGGCTGTTTGGAGTTTACTTTTCCCAAACAGAGGCTAGCTGAAAGGCCTTAACATACTAAAATTAAAACAAAACAAAAAAAAACCCAAACCAACAAATAAACCAGATACACAGAAGGATCGACCACCAAAGGCCACTTAGCTTCCAGAAATCAGTGGGCGCTGGGGAGGAGCCCAGGCGTGAGGGGAGCCGCGTACGAACCACGTACGTGGTTTCTGCCAGTTACAACCTGCATTTCTGTGGGCAACTAACGGGTCTTAATTGTAGGCATTACTGGAAACTCGTAACCATGTGAGTAATCCTTGCTTCCTCTCTTGCCTCCAGTGAAGTAATGGAGACCACGAAGGAGCCATTGGGGATAGTTGCCTCATTACTATCACAATGCAAAATGGCTTTTAGGATCCATTCCTCCTGCAATAACTATTTTTAAAATATTGTAATTGAGGTGACAGTGCAAGTGCAAGAAGAAATGAAGCCATATTGATACTCTACTCAAATAAGCATATCCAAAAATGCAAATGCTTTTAAAGAAATTCAGGAGATTCCAATACAAAAAGACCAAAAAAATGTGCTGTACAGCTTTGCTGAGTTAGTGTTGGAGAGGCAAAGAAAAGCGGCAGATTTACACCAGGGCTCAGTAAACAAAATATAACAGATACTATACCATAATATTTTCTCTTTGCTTTCACTTTTGTTTATTCATCAATGAATAGCTTGAAAATAAACGATCTCTCAAAAGTCAGGTAGGTCTATTTCACATGATGCTAGAACGATGTGAGATTTAGACAACTGGTATACGCACAACTCCTTCTGAGAACTAGTTTTGCTGGTCCAAACTGATACTGAGAAGCAATTCTATTCATCCCTACACAGCAATACAGACTCATGCTAGCAACGTCTCGTTTCAAAATAAAACAAGGCTGATTTTCACTTGTGTCAATATTAATATCGTATGTACAACGTCTCCATGAAATGTATGCTAGCGCACAAATATACAGATATGAGACAGACAACAAGCATTTTGCTTCGCAATGCAGCTTGCAGAGACTCTGGAAAACAAATGGAAATATTTTCTAGTGATGGTGGATGGGAACCCTGTTTGCCTTGCCACAGGAAAGATACTGCAGCTTAACTTATTTAAGGAAATAGTGCCAGCTACTGGACAGAGGATTCATCCACAGGGCCAGAGCTTTGTCTTTTAAAAGAATTTTTCCGTGGATAAAGTACTGGTAATTGCAGTCAGCTGTAACCACTAAAATATTTTTCAGGTATCATAAGCAAAGGAGTTTATTTCTTTATGAAAAATTACACAATCTCTAGAATATATTTCTCCAGTATTTTAAATTATCGCTTTTCTCAGTAGGTTGCATCGTGTCACTGCGCAGAGCAATCTGTTGGTTTCGTTGGGTTTTCTTGTTGCGTTACAACCTCTACAATGCTGTAGAGGTTTCTCCATGGTGCATGAGGAAACACTACGTATAAATGTATGTACAAAGTGACACAGCCACACAAGGAAAAAAATACTGCTCAGAGAAACATATTCCAAACTTAAGGGTAGCAGTTAACTATGCAGATGTAACACCGAGAAATTCTGTTTTGGTGAGACTGAGCAAGACATTTTGTATAGTAAAGAATTATTTGTTGTTTTAGTTAGAAGAAAACACCTAGAAACCAGGATGGAAAATCATCTTTTAGTGGCAGTGACTTATTTTTATATTACCTGGATGTCAGGTTCCTGACTGGTTCAATTGGCAACCTGCTTCCAATCACATGTGGTAACTGTGGAGTACTAATCAAGATAAATATGACCATTAAACACCAATCATTCTTGCAAATATTTCAGGCGTGGAGAGGAAAAGTTGCCGTAGAACTCCCAGTGCTTTCCACTGATCCTTTTTCCTTAGATCCAGAATAAGCTCCAATAAATGAACCATCTTCATTGAACATCCCATGCTCCCCTTCTCCATAATCTACCAGACTATCAGCACTTTCGGTGGCTTTAATGTCCCCGTTAATTGACTGGAGGCTGCCTTTCAGCGGCTTTTCATCGCTGTCACTACAAAACAAAGAAATGCCTTTCCAAAAATCTATCTTTTAATTACAAGCATGGAAACTGCTCTTTTATTGGGAAAGAAAGCAGCAGGAGGGAAGAGCAAGGGAAACGGATCTACATGGATTGTACATCAAAAAATTATCTGACCATGTGAGTCCTGTTTGGCCCAGCGCACCTCAAACAGGTCACCTACACCAATCTGAATTCCCTATATATATGATTTTGTGATTATTACAACAATGGAATTGGTTAAAAAAAAAAAAAAATCAATGAAAAACTACATGTGTTTTGTTTTTTCCCCTTTTTGCCTTGGACAGACAGGAGAATGGACAGAAAGAAAAGGGGAAACAAAAGGAAATGCTGGAAAGGATTTGAGGGACCTGTTCCAGCGATTGGTGCTGGTGTCAAGTCTTTGGCACCTTACAGAAAGAGACATTTTCATTTTAAAAAATAGTGGGCAATATTCAGAGCCCACTTTATTTAATTTCTCTTTTAAGGTGAGTGGGTGAATTGATAAAAGTTGTTGGCCCGGGCCTCAGCTGTAGGTTTGTGAGCAATTGTTTGATTTTTAGATGAATAACAAAGGGGCTTTTTTCACTTTTTTCATTTCTTCTGTTTTCTTACTGAAACTGATAGAGTTTCTCTCTGCTAAAGGGGAAGAACAAGGAAAAACAAAAGCAGATTCAGTGAATCAGTGTCTGTATCTGCTCATGTGCAGTCTGTGTTCACTGGCCATTTCACAAAGGAGGACAGACCCACCATCAAAATTCAGGAAAAAAAAAAAGGAAATTCCATTGGCCATTCCTCCTAACGGTACAGAAGAAGAACTAAAGCAGCCTGGCTTCTCCTGACTTAACAGGACATTTGGGGAGATTTGGAATATAGATTAAAAGTTTAAAAAAAAAAAAAAAATCCAAATTAAGCTTCTGAACTAGGTTTATAATTACTCAACTATGGCCCTTGCTAATGCCAATTCAGTGCCAAAGCTTTGCTAATGTCATCTAAGGAAGGACAGCAAAACACACCCGAGCCTTACCTCTTCAGCATATAACCAGTAAAGCATATAATCAGTACAGTAAAAATATTTGCTACATTTCTGTACGTGGCATATCTATTTATAAAAAAAAATAAAAAGACAAGTTTGGAGTTTGAGGGGAAAGGAGGGGGTCAAAATTATTAACCTCAGGACTTTCTTACCTTTCTAAATATTTGTCCCATTAGAAAGCATTAAAAATTAAATAAAGATGAAATTATGCAGAAAAAAAACCCTAGTACAAATAATGTATTATGTGGGATTTCAACAGAAATTATCTCTTTTTTCTTTATACCGTGGTTACATAATATTATAAGCTTTAGTTATTTTAAAGCAGCCAAAGTGATTATTTCAGTTCTCCAACAGAAACTTCCGTAGTGAAGGGCTGCTGGGTTTGGAGTTTTTTTGCCATCTCTTACTGTATTTCAAAGTTTTGTTTTCTTCCACAAATTTAACATTTCCCATATTAGACGATTTGAGCCTGACTGGGTTTTAGAAACCCACTAAAGACATAAATGTCTTTCTTTAGACTTCAATGGACATTACAGTAGGAACAGAAATTATCATATATATTTACATTATTCATACAATGCTAATAAAAAAAAAAAAGTGAAAAATAACCAGTGACTTATCAACATTTACTTGTATCCCAACTTGAATGGATTTCAGTATACTAGATATACCTTTATTTTCCTACTATTATCCACTGCTGTGAAGATTCCTTTGAAAATGAAAAAGAGCATTAATTGCATGCTATAAAAATGTCCTAAATAACGATGACAGCCGGAAACAAACAAAACCTCAACAAACACAAACGCTTGTTAAAGCAAGTCCTATTTACCTATATTCCCCAAAGATTTCATCTTTTATTGATTGAGCTTCAGGATCTGGATGCAAATCTTCTTTTTCTTTCACTGTACAAATAAAATAAAGCACAGATCTGTATGCCATGTTCTGCCGTGGACTATTCTTTTTGCAGGTGCAACGGGGAACTGCCTGTCATCACCTACAGCCTAACCTGGAACGCAGAAGCTCGCACTGCATGTCTGGCTGGAGACAACCAGCACACCTCCACCAAGGGTTCAGTGCCATTCCCTAATTTTTAAGAAACCTAGCAAGAGTTTATAGAATCACAGAAGGGTTTGGGTTGGAAGGGACCTTTAAAGCCCATCCAGTCCAACCCCCTGCAAAGGAGCAGGGACATCTCCAACCAGCTCAGGTTGCTCAGAGCCCCATCCAACCTGGCCTGGAATGTTTCCAGGGATGGGGCAACCACCATCAATCTGAGCAATCAGATTTATACTTAAACATTCATACTTAAATCCTTACTCCTTGCTTTGAAAAATTACAGAATTACCTTTGGTAAAATATTCTATTGTTAAGCAGTTGGCTACTCACGGAATTACGTCAACACGTCAGCTATGGAAAGTGGAAAACGAGGAGGGAGCCCTGCCAACGGAGGCTCAGGGGTGCAGCTGGTGAAGGACCTTGGCTCTATGGGTGGATTTAACTGGAAGACTCAATGAGCACTATCAAAGGCCTTAGCAAGATTTCTGGCCAGCAAACAGCACTATCTCACCCAGGGAGCACAGTTTCACTTACATTCATTAGAACCCATTCTGCGGATATTTATCAAAAGCTACAAATCCTAATTGGATATTTCTGCTTGCGGCTCTGCAGCCTCCAGAGATAAAAGTCTGAAGGATGCTTGTTATTAACATCTGAACATAGCGAAAGGACAATAAATCCATTTACCTGAATATTTTCCTCCTTTATTTCTTCTGACAAAGCAAATAGTTAGCAGCAGGAGGGTGAGCAAAGCGATGGCACACATCAGCCCAATAAACCAACCCTGGGTGGAAATTCCATCATAAATGCCAGCATAGGCTTTGTGAACCAGGAGAGGAGTTAAAAAAAAAAAAAAAAAAAAAAAAAAAGATAAAATTAATTGGAGGAAAAGGACATCACCCTGCTATAACATCAATATATAACGTTTTCCTTAGTGAATTTTAATTGAATCACATTGTCACTACTTATTGTGTTCAACTTAAAGAAATGCAAGACAGAAATGTGTCCAGAAATGATATTTTTAGACTTAAGGGGCATGTGCAGTCTACAAGGCACAATACAGACATTTTGGAAAGGTAATTCTGAAAGAGTAGTTGACTCAAAGGATTAATGCCAACTAGGAAAGCTGAGCAGAGAATTGTTAAGCCTCTCATGCAAAAGCAGTTTTGCGAAAGAAATAGAGTTAAACGTGCACCTGATACATGCAACCCACCAGAGTGGCACGCTTCGCACAGATTATATCACAGCACTACCCTTTCAAAATCACATAGGAGGGAAAACTCTTCTGCAAATATTTGTAATTGTTCCAGGCTTTGTTGTATCAAGTAAAGCTCAGCTGAGAACCACGGACGCGTTCATGCTCACATGGGATTCAACCGCAAGGGTCAACTTAAAAAATCACCGAACAAAATTACAATTTCGGTGCACTTTCACCGCACAACATAAGATGTAACCTCAACATTTATTGACATTCAAAAGAAATCATTATCACCTTGAAGGGTTTTGTGTCTCACCTCTCCCCCTCGTCTCAATTACATCTTCAAAAATGCTATTGTTATCAACCCAATTCTTAGTCACTAGACGAACTGTATATTCAGTTCCAGGCTCAAGTGCCTCAATGGGGTGAAACTTTTGGGTGGGCTTTACTGCTTCTGAAATCTTGCCGATCCCTTTACCTACGGAACGTACATATTCAAGTCATATTCGTTAATGGTAGTCATTGAACAAAAGGCCTGTGAAATGCACAGTTACAAATAATGTAAATAACACACAAGGATTTTTAACATTTGTCATCAGATAATCTGATTTTCAAATCAGGCAGTAAAAAACATTCCCCCTATTTGATTTTTAATATTCCATCAGATAAAATAAACAGCAGACTGAAGTAATCCTGATGTTTATGAAGGGGTTTGTACATTTCCCAGGATGAAAATTAATATTGATGGGGGATTATGGATCTGCTTCCACTAATGCATGCTTAAAAAATTACAACTTGAAAATGGGCTTGCTTTATATAGATAATCTGGGGTTTGATGCTTGTCCCATTGAACTGAACTCAGCAGGGAAGCCCAGACAGCTTGTTATCTGGAAACGGATTCTTGTGTGTCTCATGGAAAAAAATTAACACTGGGATTTGTACTCATTTCTCTCCTGACAGTGATTTTCCATGTTCTTTTAAATTCCACAACTCCTGTGCAAAGCGCTGGTTTAGATACAGCTAAAGTTTGCTTTTAAATTGGTATTTAGGCATTTAAATGTTCGTGATGAGTTGAATATTTGATTAAGAGGTAGAAGGCAATTTCCAGCAGCCCTGGTTTCAGAGCCCTTCTACTTGCAAAACTCCTGCTGTCATTTTCGTCTGTATTAAGATTGCAGGCTATTAAACAAGCTTTTTAAAAATGGCATTTGTGGATAACAGAGAAGAGGACATCCACTGAGGTTAGCAATCACTGCCTGAACAGGAAAACCTGTCCGTACAAGCAAATTCAGATCTGCATGGAGGGATCTCTTTAGTCAACCAAGGGGTACAACATGGGAGTGCGCCTGCCCTTGATGGCAGGAGAGAGATTTTGGTGGGCTGCCCTTAACAAACATAGCTCTTTAATTGAGTTCAGTTGCCTAATTTGCCTATTTTACTCAAAGTCCTCTCAACTAAGGCTGGAGCGCACAGTATAATTTGAAAACTACTTGACCAATTAGCACTGACAGTAAAACAGTGCTCATTAATACTTCAACTAGCAAACAGGCAAAGCAAGAAGCTTTCAGAGATTAAGGCTTAGTTGACAGCTGAAGGAAAAAAAAAAAAAAAGAAGAAGATTAAGATGAATCCAAGTACAATCGAAGCAGCAATTCAGGATGAGTTTTCCAAGGCAACTATACATGTATTACAACAAGCAGTTAAATTAGTAGACCATTGGGACCCAGAGAGAACACCCACAGCTGAAATACTACTAATACAGCTTATTAGCATAAATTAATCCATCTATCAGTAATTCTGGCTAAGTGAAGTATGTGAAACAGAGCTACAATTTTTAATCAAACTGCAAATCAAGCAACAGGATACCACAGGTATATTTTAATTACATGTTCTAAAATCAAGACATCAGAAAAACATATTTAATGGAAATACCATCCATAAAGTAACAGGAATGAATGTGAACCTTCAACCCATTGTGCATTAAATACCCTGTAACACTTATGCATGTCACGATAACCACACGGTCCTGTTGGTACACAACATGGGTCTCCTTTGGAAGCATTTCTCCTGAACTCCAAGTAAGCAAAATGCTTAACCCTGAGCTCAGCGGTAGCCCACAGCTGTGGGACATAACCAGCCCATATCGACTGAAAAATAACTCCCTTTTTCTTCCAGGTTGTTCCTCAGCTGGATCAGCCCCTCCGGACCTGGCACACCAACGCCCGTACTGGAATGATGGTTTGAGCCCTGATCTGGGACTGGGGATCTACCATTGGCTCTCAAGGCTCTTTAACATCACCTATCCCAAACCACTAAACAAAATTATTTCTTTAAAACTCAGTACAGGTGTCCGGTGATGGGTGATTATGAGGTTTCTGTCCACGCGATTTCTTTCAGGTCTGCGTTACACACTCAATATAGTATCTACAGAGGAGAAAGCATTGCTAATTGGGGCAAGTTGGGTGGCTGGAATAGAAAAAGCAGTGTAGCACCCTGAAAAATAAAAGCAAAGATATACAGATAAGGGAAAGCTCAATATACTGAAAGGTCAGTGAGCTGCAGAAATTAGCTTCAGAAAATTGAAAGCAGTTGGGTTAGGTTTTTAATCTACAATAAGGGAGAAGAAGCATTAGTAATAAAGGCATATCACCGGCACTTCTCATCTTCCCCCGCTATTTATCAGCCACGCCATGGGATTCGCGTGAACATTAAAAACTGAACTGCAATTTTACAATATTCCTACCGGGCTTCAAGATTTATGAGAACAACAGAACACACATTTTTTATAGAAGCTTATGGTATAAAGGAAAAAACAATATAAACTGCCCCCAAAGACTTACAAGAGTGCTAGTTCTCCAAAAGTTAGCACATCTGTTATAAAACATACTTTATATAAAAAGCTGGCAGTCTAATAGCCAAGTACTAATTGTGGGCAATATCCTAATTTATAACCATACCTGTCTAAATACATCTGCTGCAATCAATGGAGAGTTGAACTTTCATTAGTTTTCCCCTACTGCCTGGCTATTAAAAGTCTATAAATATGCATCACAAGTACGCTGCAACTTCTGGGCTTTTTTAGTGCAGGAGGTAATTAATGCTAAACTGGGAATATTTTAAGCTATACAGAGATTAGCGAACCTGGTGTATGTGAAATCTACTGAGAAGAATTTAGAGGTGAGTTAGTGATCATCTATTTGTACTGATTGCCATCGGTAGGAGAAATCTGAGCTCAGACAAGAAGACGGGCTATAGCTTGTTCATCTCTTGCTGCTTCTCTTTAGCTGTGTTGGCTACGCTGGGGCAGGCTGACAGAAGAAGAAAAAAGGAAAAAAAAAAACAACAAAAAAGCAAAGACAAACTTTCAATCACAAATTCAAGTGGTCGAAGAAGGATATATCTAGTATATCATATTTAATATGCCTGGGTTTTTTGCTCAGAATGGTAGGGGATTGGAACAGCGATGTACTCCTTTCCCCAGTCCAGCCTGCGTGCAGCACCCGGACTGGTGGGATGGCTCATTGCCTGTGATGGGCAACAGGGCTTGATGGGCTACAGGTCCTCCAGACGAAGAAGAGGCAGAAGAGTGGAGTGGCGTCAATGACCAAAAAAAAAAAGAAACTTTTCACCAAGATTTCATCAATTGCGAGCAAACAGGGCATCTTTTGGGGGTTTGCTGGTAACAACACCAGAGGTAACGTATGGCTCAAGCAGCTGTATTTTTTCTTTTTAACTGTGCCCATGGCAAAGAGAACTAAAACCGTATGTTTTGTAACAAATGGTTACTCTCCTCATCTCACGGTGTGTCATGAAAGTTAGTACCCTCCAGCTAAGATTTTCTAAAAGCCTATGGGAGTTACATGCCAATTGCCATTGAAATATAATGAAACTGGTGAACTTCCATTCTCTGGCTTCTCTGAAAAATAAAACTATAGTCGTACGGCTTCCTCTGGATGAATTTTTCATTAAGGCTTGAATTTCTGGACACACAGTAATCATTCTCAACATGTAATACATGTTTAGTAATCCTCCAGAAATGCTGCTAGCTCTGGATGAAAAGAAGCTTTGTGTTAAAGAAGGACTGCTATATTAAATTAATTGTTTTCACTTATGTAAGAACATTATTTTGTGTTATGTTTCTGAGGGCTAATGGCCATTTGGAAATCGACATTTTCAAGGGGAAAGCTAATTAGTTTGTAGGTCATTTAAGAAATACTGCCTGAAAATGGAAAGTTAGAGATACAACTCATTTTCTAAAGACAGCGTATCTTCTTCTGTGGAACGAAACCAAGAGAAAGTCACAAAAATTAAACTATTACTGATTTTGCAGTACAATGCTAATATCCTTTACCCAGATTCTTCATGATTCCCCACAGTATTTTAACAACAACTGATAAAGACCTTTAGTTATATGTCGGTGCTTCATGTCCGAGTTGTTTTGGCTATGCTTAAGATCTTTCATAAGAAAGAAGCCTTTTATTTCATTGACTTTGTATTCTCTGCCAATGCCAGTGGTGTTGGGTCATGCAACAAGGATGCTATAAATGAAAGCTTTCATAGTGTCTGCTTCTATTTCTCACTGATTCCAGCGTGCCCGCGTTCAATCTTAGAGACTAGGATTAAAGTGTGGTTTTCCTCTATTCAGGAATTACACAGAACGTGACACTGCTCCACCGCAGAATGAAGAAAGAGAGATGCAAGATGGTCTTTTCCTATCAGTATCCACTCATTGACCTTCTGGTAAAGCATTGCTAACCCAAAGGAATGTGTTACTCTTGACAAAAAAAAAAGTGAGTTAAGACGGTTCATTCACGGAGAAAGATGCTGCAGTTGTAGAGAAAGGGTATAATCTACCATTTATCTATAGAGGGAGTTATACTTCTTTAATTGAGACAAACATTTTTTACTAAATTCTGTCATTCATGCCACCTCAAATCTATCATTGGGAGCTGGGTTGTGCATAAATTACAGGCTGGCAAAGTTATCATTTCGAGTACAACAACTTTCCCTACACAGACTTTTTTTTTTTCAGTGGTGATATAGACATACTCGTATATGTACATATTAAAAAAAGATTGACTTTTCTTTCTGATTCCAGACTATGCTAACAGTTACAACCTTGTGAGTACCTGCATATTAGAGTGAGTCTGGAGGCTACAAGTCCATTGAGAGGGAGCTTCACTACTTGGGAAAATGGATGATAGTTCATGACTGGATCCTGATCCATGACTTGGTGAGTTTAAAATACTTTTCACTTGCTTTACCAGTCACTAAAGACTACAACGGCAACTTAGAAGTCCAACAGGATGTTGTACAACAAGGACCATTTGTATTTTATATCCACATTGCTCCAGACTGTTATTGCTAAAAATGATGAAGCCAGGACTCTTGCTTATCACATTCTCTTTCTCCTTCCCCATGCTAAGTGCACAGCAATGTTTCTAATTAATAGTAAGGACTTTTTCCTTGGTATTGCAGAGTTTTCAGACTTGCTGAGCACAGTGCATTTTATTTCATTTCAGCTGAATGTGAAAGATCCATCATATCATCTAGAGCTTGTGATTTCCCTTTAAATCCCTGAACATCAGTGTTTCAGGACAGGGTATAAGTGGCACACACGTGCTCGCTTCCAGTGTTGGATGAACTAGTAATAAAATACTGGATCAAATGCACTGCAGTCAACTTGATGTTCATTTGGATTTTCCATGTCAAATACCTGCCCTCAATGCTGCTGGCAGTCCCCTGCCTTCATACAAGGGTAGAATTTGTTTTTACATTACTGAGAACAGATTATTTAGACCTTCAATTTTCTGCTTGTGCCTAAATGCAATTCACTTATTCTAGTACGGCTTAAAGAGTTGATCGGTGGGAACAGAAACACAGTACTGTAAAGCAAAATGAAAGAGATAAGCTCTAATTTTCTGAAGGCTGCATGGCTACATTAAAAAGTTCATTGATTGTTCTCATGGAAAGAAAAACAAATTTATTTCCTCTAATTACAAAGGAAATGTCAAGCTTGGAATATTCTCAATAGATTTTCCATTATCGTTAGAGCTCCACATAAAAACATATTGCCTATTAACTTACTCCCTTGTGCCATTGTTAGTCCTTCTTCTGTGACCGGCTTCCCACAGCCTTTGACTGTACAAGCCTTTACGTAGAATTTGTACTTGGTACTGGCGCTGAGACCTGAAAGCCTCCAGCTGAGTGTGGAGCGGTTGGTTACGCTGATGTCGTTCAGAGGTCCGATTTCATGCGTTTCATTGACTGAAAGGGAAAAGGCAGTTGAGTTGGATCCAGCAGCTAAGGGCTACAAACACAAAACATGTCACGAGCATTCCTGCAATGAAGGCACTCTGCGGTAAGTAGGAAGGATGAAGCCTGAATAAGCATATCTCACCTTCCTGTCAAGTACCTAAATGGGATTTATCTTGTCCATGTCAATCTCCCAACTTCTCGGTGAGCTATTACTGTTCTTAAAAAGCTCTCTCATTCTAGATATGTACATATAAGTGGGAGGTAAAAATTACTGTCTCCTAGATCATTAAATATATATGAATTGCTTCTTGCTCTGCTTCCAAACATCTGCAAACTTTTGCAAGCAAGCTAACAGATGGCTGTTCTGCTTTGTTCCCTCTGCTTCAGCACAGTTGGCAGCTGAAGGAGCGGTTGCCACTCTCAAACTGCCTAAAAAGATAGACCCACTCACTGCTCATAGTCATCAAAACCAAAGGGAAGATCCAACCTCCAGCCTCTGCTTGCAAAACAACAGGGCAGTTCTGTTATCAGCAGAGATAAGTGAAACGTGCATGCAGTGCTCTTTGTAAATAGGACACAGTCCTGTTCCATCCTCAAAGAACATATAAAATACCCTGAACTGTCACCACAACTCACAGCCAGTGTTGTGGCAATCTGGGACCAACACTGGATCCTGCCAGAGGTTATCTGCTCAAAGTCTCTTCCCAGCTACCCAGTTCTTTCATAAGCAAGCAAGCAAGAAATACTCCTTGTATTTAGTCTTTTCTCAATGTGATTAATCAATAACGTGACTCAGGTGGCAGTTGTCTGCATTTCTGCTGAGGCGTTGTACGGGGAGGAGGTGCCCACTGACATAATGTGAACATCCGAATAAACGTGAGCAAAGTGCTCTCATTACAGATTATTCTGCATTGAGTGACTTCAGTAAAACACACCCAAAATTTATGGATCTTCTTAACTAGTACATTAGATATAATTTGCAAATACGAAATAATTTAATTAGTCTATAAATGAGGAATAGGGCATAGTAGCAACGTGAGCTTACGTTGAAAATGTGTACAGGAAACTTTTGCTCTGGAAGATGACTTTGGCCTGCCCTCTAGCAGGCTGTGTGCACATCGCAGTCCGAAACACACTGTTCGGATACCGTCGCTGTTACAGGGATCTCAGAAACAGTCCTCCTCGACAGCGTCTCTTTTAAACAACTGTGCACACATAAACTTTTCTTTTTTTAAAAAAAACTAATAATGCTTAAATTCCAAAACCAAAGTAAAACAAGTACATACTTATCTGGTATTGCAAAATGTAGCCAGTAAGGTGGCCATTTGCTTTCTTGGGAAGTCCCCATGACAGAGTGACGGAGTCCTTGTCAAAGTTCAGGATCCTCAGAAAGCGTGGTTGTTCAGGGACTGGAAGATACAGGGATTAGCTTTCAGAGAAGAAGATTGAGCAGGTCTCTACACACGCTTGTTAAATGAGGATATGATTCAGCTCAACAGCTACAGTTCCCCTTTCTAGTGAAGGGTTTTGTGGATATTGGAGATATTACAATCACTTTAAACAAGGAAATCAACTTGCCTTGTTATATGGACAATTTCTACTTATGCCCCTCCATCCCACATTCTTATTTTGTCTTACCTCCTTCTGGAGTTTCAAACACAATGGGGGAGCTTTCCGGGCCATCTCCTTTGGCGTTGTAAGCCAAAACAGTTAAGCGGAATTCACTGAAGGGCTCTAGACCAGGAATCATCCCATAGTTTCTATCACCCACAAACGTTAGGAAGTGTTTCTCTGGGTGATGCCTTTTTCCATCCAGCATGCTTTTTGTTTTCCACCAACTGACCTGCATTGAGACGGGGATTTCTATAACAAATTATATTGTATGGGGCTGAACACAATATTAATTTCTCTCATCTTCCCAGAAATAAGAAATTGCAACCTATCTTTGATCTGGGATTCATTTAGTAGTTTATTCAGCTATATACAGATATTTAAAGAGAAAGATGTAACCTTATAGCCTCTTAAATGTCCACGAACTCTGTCCCGGGGTATTCCAAACCAGAAGACTTTGACCAGCGTGCTGTTCACAATATCCACCGACACGCCGGAAGGAGCGGCATCTGGAACTGTAAAAATAAAAGTGCCATGTATTAAAGATTCTTACAAGGGCTGAGCTTCACACTGCTCACAGCTATGGGCCTGACTTTTCAGCTCAAGCTGTGGAGTTCACGCAGTCTTACTGCAGGCGAGAAAAAAGACATTCCACCTGCATCCAGTGGTGAAATGGGACAATAAACATTATTTTGCCATATCAGGGCTTTCTGCTGAGGGCTGGAACACAGGTGCACTGGGACATATGAATTTTTACACCAGTATTTATGATTTCCTGTTTCAAGTAATGCTTACAGCAGTGAGATGAATAAAAAAAAAAAAAAATTAACACAGCACTCAAGAAGGCAATCATAAAGGCTTTTTTTATAATCAATTTCATTTTACAACTAAGCTCATTAAACAGTAGGATTTTAATCACTACACAACACAGAGAGCTATTATAGTCACTGAAAAAAAGAGGCCTTGATCCACTGACAACTGAATTGTGAGGAAGATTTTCAACTGATAGATATAAAATTAGATCCATCACAGACACACAAAGAAAATAAAGATGCTGTGTAGTTATTTTCTCTCTGTTCTCCCTGTTCACCACCTCTTCTGCCATGCACTCAACAGAGGACAGAAGTTGCACCACCAAACCTTTCTGTTGCCCACCTCTAGGCATGCAGTGGGGATGCTCCTGTCTGAGCAGCACCAAGACCATTCCTGGCAGCAAAATCTTACACTGGTGAAACACCAGGAAGCACTGGACAGGTTCCGAACATAAGAGTGGTCTGTGCTGAGGTTGGTAACACAGATCTCAGTGCACCCACTCAAGAAGAGCAGTGCTCCAGAGAGCCCACCTGAGGATTTGCTTCCCACTGCGAAGCTGGTGATGTTTTGTTTTGTTTTTTTAAATCTGTGGTTATCACAGTAACTGTGTTGTTTCATATCACCTGCCATAGATCTTTATACTTCATCATGGCTTCTGGGAGAAGCTGCAGCAAGTAGAGCGGTGGGAGCAGCAGCATCTGCCCTACCGCTATGGGACGTGGTGGGCTATACAAAGGACATGGCAGTCTGGTCTTTTCACTCAGCAGCAAACCACGTGCTTGTCTTAGTTGGTGAATCCACTGTAGACTTTTCAAAGGCCATTCAAACCATTAGGTTATTTCATTCTTATGAAAACAACTTAAAGACTTCAGATTCTGCGTGGGATGAAAACTGTCTGACTTTAACCAATAAAATTAATCTGTAGATCTGACACACAGACACTCCCTACCCCTCCTGGCCCCTCTTGGCCAAGAGCTCCTCTTCCCTGCTGCTAAGCCTTTGCAAACACAATGACCATCTCTGTTTGGGACCAGGGAAGCCTCACGCCCCATGCTAGCCGGCCACCACGCTGTTTACTCCCTTGCTGATTTAAATCCTTAAATCCTACCAAAAAAGATTCTCTTCTTTCGATGGGGTTAGTACTTAACTGGGATGCTTCTTACAGTGAGGCTTGGCGTTTCTTTCCTGCAGCTGGATACATTTCCAGCCCTCCAAATTCCTTCTCTACTTGTGCAGTGAACACCAAAGGGGACAGGCTGCTGTTCAGAGATGTCGGGGTGGCCTCAACAGTGACATGACCCAGCGTCCCATGGACACAGCAGGGCTGTGGAGCCATGGAAAGTGACTGGAGAGAAACCCAGGCTGGCGAAGAGGACTCATTCTTCAAGGACTCAATGGACAAGGAAACACCCAGCACACCCGGCAATCTGACATTCTCTATAAATTCACTTACAACACCCAGTAACTGACTGTTCGTGCTTAATCACCAGAGTATTTAACTTCTGGCAGTGTTAAACTGTTGAATCAGGCCCCGGACAGGCTAAAGATTTATTTCCCCACCAAGTACAACCCAATGACTGCTACACTTCATAGACTTCCTATGAACTGTGGCCTTCAAACAATTATCCAGATTAAGTCAGCAACTACGATAATGAAAGCACAAATGACCTTTCCAAAAAAAACCTCCAACTCAAGCAAGTTGGCATCCACAGCGCCCAGCATCAGTCACATCTGTGTCACATGTAGCCCATCATCTGAGCACTGGCATTTAAGCAGTTTTGGCCATGGGCTGCCTGATCCATCACTTTATATTCCATCATTTTGCATCACAGTGCGTTTTTACACAAAAGTTTCTGCTACTTACCGTCTTCTCCTGAATATCCAATGGTAACGTTGGGTTCAGGACCAGATCCTAAGTTATTTACAGCTTGGACTTTGATCTCGTAAGGCACGAAGGTGGGGGTGTTTCGCAGGGTCAGAGAATGTTTCTTCACCGTCTCCTCATTCCAGTCCGCCCCGACTCCCCGCTGCCGCCAGCTGACTTTGTACTCCAGCCCCGGCCCGTTCCTCTCCACAGGTTTCAACGGCTGTGGAAGAAATAAGAAGAGATCCTGTCTGCTTTTGTTGCACTAATCATGAAACAGCAGCTGAGGGGAGAGGGGGGGATAATTTTGGAGAGCATGTTACAACATTGGGAGAGAAAAGGAGGAAAAAAGAAAGTTTTAACTTTTCGCTGTCATGTTAATTTTAAGATATCTGGAAGAAAAATGTCGTGATTTCAAGAGAAAGGTGGGTGAAAACCAGAGAAACAGTTGGCTTAAAATCAGATTAATTGCTAGCAGAGATATTTCTGCAGACCACTTACATCAGTTTTTGTTTTGCCACGGGTTTTCTTTGTTTTCTCGTGTGATATAAAACTGCATGCCTTTTAGCACAACAGAAACACATATTTTGGCATGAGGCAGTGTATGTCTTTTAGTACAACTGAAATCTGTGTTTTATCTTAGAATTTTATGTAGCACAGCAAGTTGGGTCATTAAAATTTAGATTTGTTCTAAATATGTACCAAATGCTTGAAACTATGCCTGGACATTTAATGTGCAACTGCTGTGCTACTCTTTTTAGTGATCAGCTGATGAATTCATCACAGCATGGTTTATAAAATATTAGAAGACATATAGCAACGGCTTGTCATGAGACATTCTCCAATTGAGTTTATTTCTCAGAAAATGTACCTCTTTAACTAATAAAGTTGACTGGTCACCTGCAGTACCAAAAATGATGGGGATTTTTCAGTCTACTGAAACAGCTGTGGGTATTTCCCACCACATCATCTACTTTTAATATTTAAGTTATATGTTGTATGTATCAAATATATAATAACTTATATGTATCCAAGCTGCACACAGAGGTCTGTAATGAAATGTCTTAAGCTTGCAAGTACCAGAAGAAAGTGATACCCTATTGACCCCCCTGACTGCCACTCCTCATGCATGGGGGGACTTAGGTCTGGAGGATCTGCAAAAATTCCCATTTGTCCACTCTGAGGGTGTAAGGACCTTTGGCATGACTGTGGCCAAAGAGCTGGTAGACTGGGAAGCTTTCTAACAGGAACCGCTGGGAGAATCACCTCCATGGCAAAGATCCCGGGAAATGGGATTTGCAAGAGAAGCTGCAGAAGTAAAAAATTCCTTCTCAAAAATAACTTATCGTTTAGAGTTAAATTGCAGCATTGCTTGACTCTTATTTTGCGAGTCCCTTAAAGCTGCAAATCCTTGGCTGAAAAGCTAGTCAGTAATGCTCATCTGGTCTTTTAATCCAAAGTAGGCAGATTAACATCATTTTGCTGCCTTTGTCTGCCAGAAATAGCATGTTCAGTGCCTAGCATTTCCTCTGAAAAGCACACTGGAAACACCATAAATAAATGAATATCCTGTTTGCGACATTTAAATGATTCAACAAGATTTAACAAAGCCTGTCCATCCCATTCTCTCCTTTCAGTCTCAGTTTTCACTTCTACTTTTGCTCTGTCTGAGCAGTGGATTACGGGCTTCCCAGCAAGGAAGAGTGCTCATTCTCTGTTCAAGAAAGCATTGGTCATCCTAGCTTTTCCCACACACGCTGTTTATTATTGCTCTGTGCTTCTTCCAAGAGGCAGTATTGTCTTCCCTGACCTTGGGCTATGTCATACAGCAAAAATCCCCATCCAAATCCAAGTCAACAGACCTAGAGGGCCATCCCCATTTGGCCTAATTATAGCCTAGACCATGAATTCACACTAGGGGAGCATTCATTGTTCTTTGCTGTGAGCAGTAGATTAACAAACAAATCTCATCTAAATTGTGTTTAATCCCAGCCACCAAAAAGATGCTTCCTTCCATGGCTGTTGAAATTTGTGAAGACCAAAAGACATCCTCAAGACTTTGACACAATTCCTTTGACACACTTGCTTAGGAACTTTACCTACACTCCTTAAGTTCTTGACACAAAAATTCAAGCTCACATTCTCTTGGCCAAGTGATCTGCATCATTTTTAAACCTCCAGGCTGGAAGGGCAGAAGCTACGTGTAAACCATCCCCTCCCTGGGTCAGAGGAGGGTGAGATCACAATTATTTTAAGCACTTTGTTGTATGCAAGATGCGCAGAAGACCACCATACTCTGGAGGATTCTCACTGTGCTTTATAGGACTTTAATATTTCTTAATAATCTGCAAAGTTAGATGTAAAAAAATTGACTTTTAAATAAAAATGAAACTAGGGGAGGAAATGCAGAACACATTCAAGTCAATAACAGCGTTGCCTTCGACTTCAGGAGCATCAAGGGTCCTACCTATGGAATTTGCAAATATTTCCTAAAAAACAGAGGTAGGGGAAGGGGAGATAAAGTCAAGGGATCCAGTATTTTTTTAAATGTATTTATATTAAAACAACATCTTGATAAATTCCATGCTGCTTTAGACACTGCTGCTTGAAGGAAGAAATTTTTTCCGATATTGTAGAATTGGCAGACATGTTTGCCTTACCTCCCATTTCATCACCATTTCATTTGGTTCAGAGGCTTCAACTCGGATGTTTTCTGGGTTCTTATCTGGAGCTGGAATCACACAGGTGATAAGGTTAGTTTGCATATCCTGGGTTTTATTTGCATTTATTGTTTAAATGCAAAAAAGGAATGCAAAAAAAAAAAACTTTTCTTATTTCCATATTCCTGAGAGTGAAAGTCATCTAAACAAAAAACGTTCACAAGATTAATTACTTGGATCAGCAAAGCTGCTGTGACTGAAATACATTGTTTATGCAGTTTTGATTCCTAAGTGCCCTTTGGTTGGAGCCACCAGCTAACATGAAACTGTGACTTTTGGATTTCAAAGCACCAGATGTAGGGGGATTATGAGGAAGACATTTTTCTCCCTGTGGGGATAGTAAACAGAAGGTGTGTCATTAGTGGGACATACACAGCTTGAAAAGCTGAAGAAGGACCTGAAATTGAAGTAAGGGGTGGGGGGAAGAAAGAGGAATGAAAATACTGTGCTGAACAGTTGGCCTCTAAAATGGCTTTCAGAGACAAAATATTTTCTCTCACAATGAGAAATGCACCATGAATGGAGAATCTGACAAGATGAGCGCTGCTGAAAGGCTCCCTGTAACCCTCAGAGATCCTCTCCAGCCACTGCTTATCCATGAAGGGCTGCAACCGGCTTCAACGGCACAAAATCAGCAGAGCTCAGGGTACACTGCCAGTACCCTGGTTGGAAACAGCCTGCTAACCATGGCAGCACAGCCTTCTCGCTTTGGCATCCCTGGACTGCCACTGAGCAGGGAAAACAACAGAAGCATGCCTGACTTCTTTACACCCCGCCGAAGTGCAGAGCAGCACCATTATCTCCAGTGAACCACTAAAAATAATGAATATTCAGAAAACTAGATGGCAGTGTTTACCAGCTGGAGGGGTTGCATAGCGCAGTGATGGTTTGCTCGGCTGGCTCCTTCCCACGGCGTTCACGGACACGACACGGAACTGGTAATTCATGTAGGGGGCCAGCGACAAAAGGGCTGTGGTGTCATTGCCCGGGGTGCGGGTTAGCTCCTGCCACCTCCCCGGCTCCCACCGGTTCTCTTCAAACTCTATAATCGACTCTAGGGAGGAAAAGAAACGAAACAAAAGAGAAAAGGCAGAGCCCGTATAAACGGCTTATAAATAGCGAGGGTGGAAATGAACTTACAACAAATTAACTGTCAGAGTAAAACCGATTAAGTATGGCTGTGAGCATGGTTTGTTCCTTCTAACAGCCATGCCATAATGCTGAGCAGAGCAAGATGATGCTACTGAAATCCTGCATACCGTTAATGGGGCTGTTATGACTGGCCCCGGCTTTCCAGGACAGTCGAACACTTCGGTTCTGATTTTCTGAGAGCTGAAGATCTTCTGGCGGATCAGGAACATCTGAGAAACAACAAAGAAGTGTCAGGAGCAGGGCAAGCTACTTCTGTTCGTCTTGGTGTTTTCCAAAGGACTGGAACAGCAAGATCAGTGATGACGGTGGTAAAACATCTTCTGACTTCAAAGTGGACAAAATTAGGGAAGGGAGAATTGCTTTTAAAGACCCTTTTTATCACAAAACAAAAAACCAAGCGGTACCCTCTGGTCCTGCTTTCTCCCTTATAAATGCAATATCCCTTCTCCAGTTCATTTCCATCTACTCTCATTACTGCGCTTGCAGCAGCAGATTTTTCTTTGCAAATCAACACTAAGATCTATTTAATCATTAATAGTTATCGACACTGCTCTTCGCAGAAAGTTGTATTAGCATCACTTGGATTTACGTTGGTACAAACCAGAGTGGTAGGAGGTGACTCGGCTCCAACAGTTAATGAACTTGGCCTTTTAGAGTAGGAGTGAAAGGGTGACATTTATTATCCCAGCGAAGGGGATCTATATTAAAAGGAAACAAGAAAATTCATTACCTGCCAGCTGAACTGATGCTGTCCAGAGAATACACGAGAGTCAGTTGTGGGGGTTGGTATAACCGCACTGCCCATCCTGGGGACAAGCGCGGGGCTACACAAACCCTGAGCATAGGACAACCCTGTTGCTGTCAGAGCTCATTTTTCAGGGATGTGGTCTTAACCAGGGCTGAGGTTACCGTCACCACCGAAACGGGCTGCTGCCCCCCACCCAGTCCCAGGAGGTGGCCAGGGCGACACACGTCTGCAACAAGACCTGGTTTCCTACCAGCATCAGGGGCAGAAGAGGTGATGTGCGGCATGGGTCTCTTGCCAAATTGCCTGTAATTGAATGAATGCTTTCAGATTTAGCCGTTTCAGACTGACAGATATTTATCTTTCTTGAGCTTGGCTTGCTTTGAGAGTTTGCAGTCTGACTGGATTAGTTTGGTAACTGAAATGTATGGGGCCTGATGCAAGAGTGATCGTCACCCCTCACCCTGCCAAAATCACACACACGCACTCCCCCTCCTTAAATACAGGGCTGGCATTTCAAAATGTAAAAAATGTACAGACCACAGAAATGAGATTGCACAACTTTGAGACTTTGGCATCCTCCTGCACCAATGTCCCAGCTACATTTTTGGCTGACAATGTCATTTCTTACAGAAAAAGCAGCTACCACAACCACCAAGACCATCTGTGTCATTATGAAAGAAATTAACTGTGTCTGTACAAAATTTTTTAAATAACAATACTGATATTGTTTATCTCAGGGTACATCAAAAAGTTTAAAAGGCTATATTTAGGTTGGGCTTTTTTATTTTTGTTCATTTGTATTTCTTTCCTCTGTTTGTATTGTTCTTGGGAAAAATCAGGAAAGCCCAGTTTCACCTACAGGCATTTTGCTGTTTCATTCTTGGAGCATTCCTGGTGTTAAAATTCCTTATATTAATTTAAAGACAGCAACGGTATATCATAAAGATACTCACCCCTCTACCTGTTCATTAATCATAGAACAAATACTTAGAAGCATTCTAACTGCATATTTATTTTGCTCTCAGTTGCCCATATTCTGATGTCTCCATCTGTGCACTATTTAGTTCTTTAGTCATCTCACAAATCTTTCATTGGAAAAAGAAGCCTGTATTTCTCTTTTGGAAAATAACAGTTATTGTTAATCCACCAAGACCTTTCTTGTATACAATAAATAAGGGGGGAAAAAAGCAAAAAAAAAAAAAAAGCAGAGGACTGTTTTTCCTCTTCTGCAAATCACCTTTTTAAAAGGGAACAAAATGCTTCATGAAATTTTTATAAGTAATGTAACAAATAGTCTACAAACATTTTGAATTATACAGCACTAAAGAATACAGCACCATAAATAATGTGCATAGCATCTTCTTAATTTACTATTTACTGAAAAATACCATTCATTTAAATTGTGGAAACATCTTGAAGGTCAGATTGTCTTAGTTCATGTTGGAAATAAATAAAAATGTAAAATGAAGAAAAATTTAATGAAATTGAAATGATGCAAAACTTTCCACAAAATAGCATCTTAGCTATGACATGGTGCCCTCTGGTACATGTGCAAAGGACTGCACATCACTTCACCAGTTCACCCCCTTCATTTCAAGTGGTCCTTCAGGAAGGGAGGCAGGTTGTAAGGATGCTCACGAGCTTTGGACTCTGGGTCAAGGCTTTTCTCTCCTGTAAACTTGCTGTTTGCCACTGGTCAATAATTCATGCTCAGATTCACAGTGATAATTAATCCTTTTTGGTGCTTAATTTTTACTACTCTTCAGACGAACGGACATTTAAACACTGGCCTTGTGTCTATCTTCTTCAAAACATAGTGCAAGTAGTAATTCATGTGCAAATCTGTAGCAAAGTGGGGTGAAGGACTGATCAAGGACTTCAAAGCAGAAGCAGAGCCACTCTTAACATGCTATGGCATCTTCCAGCCCGGGCAAGCTCCTACAGCCACTGTGGGTGACTCCTGAACGGAGAAAAAAGGCCACCTCCTCTCTAGGTGTAATAGTGAGCTGATTAAATGTAAATTAAATGCTTGCGTCAGCATCCCCATTGCAGGAGACACAAGGAGAGCACAAGTGAGGTTAACGGGTGAGAGTTACATTGCCCCTCCGCCAAACTGGGTTATTGAGGTTCTGTGGCTGAATGGGCAAAAAAAGCAAATTAGTCATAGTGCTGCAACGGCACTACGTACTGCACGGAGCCGTACCCATACCAGGAAAATATCCTCTTACCGAGAACAATTAACTGCGATTCGGCTGTGACGCTGTCCAGAGAAGTGCTGGCCACACACGTGTAAATTCCTTGGTCCTCCAGTGTCACGCTTGATATGAAGAGTGTATCCCTGTCCAGAATTATCCTACAGGGGGGAAAAAAAAAAAAAAAAAAAAAAAAAAAAAAAAAAAAAAAAAAAAAAAAAAAAAAAAAAAAAAAAAAAAAAAAAAAAAAA
>WHYT01017481.1:756478-767295 GCA_009806455.1 Tetrax tetrax | reverse complement strand
GAAGCCAATTAGTGCCGCCTGATGAGAACTGCTTGGCACTTGTGCTCACTGAAGCCCATCCTTTTTATCCCAGACCATTTTCCCAATTTGTCAAGATGGTTTCAAATTCTCCTCACGTCTTCTCAAGGGCTGGCAATCCATTCCACTTTGGGGGCAGCTTTGGATGCAGTTACCACCTTGGGGTCTGCATCCCAGTGGAAGCAGTTTTCCATTGCAATGCAGAACTATAGTTTGAGCCTGACTAAAACAACCAGCCATGTTTCTGCCTCACATGAGCTTCATCTATTTTATTTTTCTAGCCGAGCAGTGAAAATATTATGAGACATAAACACAAAGGCCCTTAGCTATTATATCTTACTATAATTAATCATTATAGTGTAATAATTATTTCTATTAAACACAGTCTAGGAGCATCAGTCAAGATCTAGGTACCGTTAGATCAGGCGCTGTGATAGCCACAAGGTTTTGGGGTTGTATGTACATAACAATACATAGTAACCAAATAAACAATCATTTGAAGTCAAGGCAATTTATGGACTTGCTTCGCTTTTTTTTTTTTTTTTTTTTTTTTTTTTTCCCCCCCACTCTGCTGAGCGGAGGCTGGAGCATTTTACAGCAGTAAAGAGAAAATGTTTTCAGCCAGTTTTTCAGCTGTGCTTCGGGATTCTCATTTTGTAGCTATTTATGGGCAGCCTTGCTGAAAGAGTTGCAGTGACACTTGTGCGGGGCCTGCTTGTCTCTGCCAAGTCTCACTGGAGCTCTGCTTTGCTCCTGGAAAAGAGCATCTGCACCTGTGAAGAGCTCACACCTTCAGGGTTTGGGGAGCAGGAGAAGGGAGCAAGGAGGATGGAAGGAGAGCAGGCACTGGGTGTCTCTATCCACACTCTGCAAGACGCCTGCTATGAAGGTATCTTGGCTTGTTCCATTCTTCTGCCCTCTTCTAGCAGCCACACAAATAAACAATGATCAAATGGATGCACAAACATACCAGGTTCCCCACTTTGCTTGCCACAAGCAGCCAGCACTCACCCTGTCCAGCCACCAGACCTGTGTGCACGCTCACGCACGGGGATGCGCCACCCTACACACAAGTGTATGATATGCACGAGTGTCACCTTAGACTATTTACAAATGCTGCTAATAAAGTACTAGTCATCATTCACATTCTTTGAGAGCAAGTAGAATAATTAGATCTTTTGATCTGACATTCAGATTAACACAAGACATTTCATCAATATTTCTGCTTGGCTAACTCACGTCCTGAGAGTATTGGATCTCCTCACATATTTGTACTCCTGTTCATCCCTTTGTAGAGCCTTCGTGGGAAAATAAAAGCGTTATTTCCTTTTTTTTTTTCTTAAAAAAAACCCAAAAAGGTACTAGTTTTTGCAAGCTTCCCAAAACCATAAGGCGAGTCCTTGGCTAGCATAAATTGATAGAGTTAGTTGAACTTACACATTACAACGAGTGATATTAGCAAAGGTCCTTATTCACTTCCCTTTGACCACCTCTCTGTTCGAAATCAATAAGGTTAGTAAAGTGTACTCAGCACCTTCGACATGAACGTGGAACTCGTGCTTCGCTCTGCCCATGGGGTTGCTTGCCGTGCACTGGTATGTTCCCTCATCGGCTGCAGTCACTTGGTCTATCTTCAATATCTTCCCAAAATTTTCTGTTTCCGGTTCATCCTTGGGCAAGTTTCCAGTGACCTTGACCCAGCTTAAATGAGGAGTTGGACTAATTGCAAAGGAAAAAAAAAAAAAAAAAAAGAAGAAAAGAAGATTCTGAGTTGAATACTAGGGTGCTGTAATGCTTCATGTTTGCAGAGCTGCTGGACTTCATTAATACAGTTTGCAAGGTGACTTTTTCAGTCTTTTGGGCCTTTTAAAACACTGGGGCCATACTAAGGGTTACATTATAGTCTATGACTAGTCTATACCACTTCTTGATTTGCAGGACCTCTATGAATAAATCCTTCAGAGCCAACACCAGGCCATGCCACAAGGCTACATTCCTTGTAAGCGTATTGGCACGGATGGCGCGAGAGGGAAGGGAGCTCACATCATCCTACACCAAAAGGGCACTTGAGGACAGACAAGGAGGTAAAGACTTCATTACAGTGACTTCACTCGGTGCCCTGCCTGGTTAGAAAGGTGGCCAACCATTGGAGAAGGCTGCAAATGCTCCTTCCGTTTTTAGAAAGCAAATGGTAGTGACACAGAAATTTGGGACAGACTGTTGTCTGCACGTTCCCAGCTGGGCTTCGCGACCCCGACACCATACGCGACGCACATACACAGTGTCATATCTGCTTACTCTTGTGTCCATCTGTTATCATGGCAAAATGCCCGGGCACAAGCCACTCAAAGCCCCAGGTACCAAGAAATCACGGTTTTCCACGAGCAGTGAGCGCAATCACGCAAATACCCTATTGTTTCCTGCAAAAGTCCTTGTCCTGCTCTTGTACCAAAATCTTGCCCTGGTGTTGTATTCAGGCAACGCGCTCCTGACACTGTCATAACACGGATTATAAGTCTTCAAAAATGACAGATTGGAAATGTACTTAATTTGTTATTTTGCAGTTGGCTGCCCCTGATCTCAGTTACTTGAAATCTGGCTCAGTCTATCTGCTTCTGTGGTTTGTGGACATTTGGTGGGATGGATTGGAAGAGATATAGATAAAGCTGATCATTTTTCTGCTGAAAATGAGAATTTTAACAGGTAAAAATATTGTTTTATATTCATCTAAATGTTGCAATTTTGAAGGGTTTCAATTAAAAAAGTATTTGTTTGGCGATCAGACAAAGTAGTACTTTGTCTTTTTTCAAAAGTGACTACTTAAAAAAAAAACCTTTTTGAAAAACACTTTTGAAATGTTTTCCTGGAAAATTTTGAGTAAAACAAAGTTGGGGGTTTTTTAAAAACTTTTTTTTCAAAATAAACAGAAAGCCTTTACTGGCCTTCCCTTCTTGCACAATATTCTCACACATGAAAATTTCTATTTGTGTATTTCCAAGGTGATTTGCCTATTAAGTACCTTGAAAGCCCTAGAAACTCATAGCTATGGACTTGTGGAGGTTGGTGAGCCTGCGAATTAGCTTGATGGGTAGGGAATTAGACAAGGAAGTATTGCAACAGGGAACTAAAACTCACTGTAGATACTTGGAGTGAATCCAACACAGACAAGTAATTCACCTTCTCTCAGAAATGGCAACCAACTGCAGCGGCATAATCTTGCCAACTCAAATGAGCAATGCCCTTTCAAGCCCACATGGAAAAACAAAATATCCTAAACGTGTTTGTTCAGGCAGATAAAGATCCTGATTTTGGAATTTTATAGAAGCGATATAATCTGCTCACCACAGTCTGCGTTCAAAGACCTGCAGCTCTACCATACAGTATGAGGAGACGATGATTTAAGTCTCCATTCAGCGAAAACCTCTATCACAGACAAACCAGAAGTGACTGTGCTTTCATTGCGGGTTTAGCGGTTGAAGAGATTTTCACTTTACCTACATCTCTGGTGGCAACTCTTCTAGGGCAGACTATTGTGTCTACGAGCACACAGTAAAAATTGGAGAACTGGACTGAGGGCAAAGCAGAGCTTATGTCTGACTGAGTTACTGCAGCAGGAACAACGTGTGAGAGAGGAATTCATGGCTTCATTTTGAGGACTGCGCTCAACATTAATCTAGCCATTCCTTTTCCCTACTTAGCCTTATTTTGTCCTGTGTTATTTACAATAAGGAACAAAATCGTCCTGATTTCCCATCACACACCATCTACTTTAAACCTGCCCTATATTACTGCAGTGAGCATCTCCCCACTGAGCTACTCGGCCATGCTTGGTTCAGCCAGATCCATGACTAGAGCTTAAGTAGTCCTCCAATTAAATACTAATTGCAATAACAAGCCTGAGACATTCATGCAACACAAAGCACCAGGGGCATTTATAGGAATAGGTCCAAGCAGAAAACACAGGACTGGGATTACATTCGGGGTTAGCCAGTTGCTGTTAGTTTTAGCAGGATCAAACCACTATGGCTGACTCCAGCTCGATGTATTTTTACACAGTCATGCGCTTTGTTATTTGACATACTGTCGTCTGTGAGAACATGATGGAAGGAACATCCTTTGTATGGAAATTCTGGATGCTGGCGAATGGACCAGGTTCACTTGTGCTCGCGAGCCAGCATCTCCCACTGCAGCTGAGCTAGGAGGGCCACCAGTTGCACTCAACAGGGCATTTCCTTAATGGATGTCTTGTATTATTACATCACTCAAGAAATTTGCTTTTAAAAACTTGAGATCTGACACCAGGAAAAATGCTGGAAAATGTTTCAGCATTGAACCAAAGCTGAATTGGCAAAGCTAGAAAAGAAACATTGCCGGTTGTAAGCCAAACCACAGGAGCTGAATTCTGATATTATTTAGTTTCTCAACATCTCAAAAGTAGTACTACTGAAAAAAAAGTTCAATACACTTTTTTTTCTAATGTAACAATAAAAAAAAAAAAAAAATCAATACTTACCACAACATGACTTTCATTACTGGTTTATAAGCTACAGCAATAACAAACGCGTGAACGCTGCACGCTAGCTCTGCGCTGCTTTACAAGGAGCATGCCATACTCTAGAAAAACTCTGCATAGATGTTCAATTTAAAACTGTTTGGGTAGGTAGGTATATTCATTGGTAGTTGTATAATTTTTAACATGGCTTTTTCTTTCCTCAATTCTATTTCAAGAGGTGATTAAGTTTGTGCAATACTGCGCATTACTCACAGCCCTTCAGCGATACATTCGAGGAGCAGGACACCTCCCTTGATGACAGTGACTGATGAGCTACTGCCAGCGGATTCAGGAGGGATCAGCAGCTTGGGTTTTCTTTCCTTGATAAAATTTGCTAAAAAATAAAATAAAATAAAATAAAAGTTAGATATGAAATCTTCGAGCCTTTGCTCATCCTTCAATAATGTCACAAACATTACTTCTGTCAGGAGGTTTTGGACATCAATTTGTAAATTTTCTTTTTTATTTATACAGTCTGAGACTAATCCAGAACTCTCCTGTTTCTCCTGGCAACAGTTAGAAGATGGGTACAGTAATAACAACAGGCAGCAGTACTGGTGAAGCTCGTTTTTCCTACAGTTTCATGTCCTGCTATCTAAGTACTGGCCTTTTCTGTCGTACACCTCGGCCTGTCTTGGTACACTGGTCTTCTCAATTGCTGATCTTCTGGTCCACACTATCTTTCTTAGCACCTTTCTCCTGCATTGACCCTCTGCCACCGTTTAAATCTCAGGTGAAAACTCATCTTTCCTGACCTGACTATCCGACAGAATTGTCCTTCTTCCTAGAATTATTAAATCTACAGAAATGGAGACACAATTTGCAAGGAAGACTGTTAAAATAATAAAACAAGATTGACCTGCATTTGATTTAAATGGATCATTTGTTCCAGCCTGCCAAACAACAGGTTCATGATGAAATACGCAGGGAGTTAAATGGCTGTCCAGTTATCGCTATAATAGCAATTAGCACAGTAGTGAATAAGTCCCCAAATGGTACTAGTTCTTCAAAAAATAGTCAGTTACGGATGATTTGGTAAAAGACCCCATATATCTCTCTGAACCACTTTCTGATTTTTTTTTTCTTCCTCTTGCGTTGTACGTCTACAAATCTGTGCCACAAGTGCTCAGAGCTGCAGCGAAACCTTTTGGTGCCTCTGGATCTGCTTGCACGTTCTCCATCCGCCCTCTGCCTCCCGCTGTCGAGGGCAGGCAGCTCCCCTTCCCGAGCGGTGACAGGAGTTCAGACATCTCTCTGAGGGAAAAACTGGGGTTCGAGTGTCTGTCTCTCTGCATAAGCTCTGCTTGCTCTGCTCACAGCGCTTAGTCTTCGTGGGCCAAGGCTTGAGGACTGATCAGTGCTTTGCGTTATCCACCCCAAAATGCTTGAGGAGAACCCCCTCTCAAAAAACTTCAGTGTTTTGGGGGTATAAATTGGGCATTTCAAAAAATAGAGGGTCCTGGAAGCAATTTAAGCAAATAAATCAGTGTCAAGAGCTCCATACAAAACCCAAGACTATAATTTTTACATATTTCAAACAAAATAAATTGGGTGGAGAATCGCAGGGAATAGCCGCTCGCTGCCTTCTGACTTACCCGCATTGTCTGCATAAACCTCAGCAGAATGTTTGCAGGATATTGCTCCACAAAGAGGGGAACACAAAGAGAGGGAAGATGGGAAGTGCTCCATTGCAGTGCTTACCTGTGGTGAGCATCAGACAGGGCAATGCTGGGCCAAGGAGAACCCAGCCCCATCTACTGCCAGCTACGGCTGTAGATGGGGACAACTGCTCCAGAGCACCTAAAGCTCTGTAAATGCCCACCCTAAGCTCCCCCTGGAGTGATGCAACCCAGGGTGATCATTTAGACGTGAATTCATGCTTTCAAACTGTGGGTACCCAATACCAATGGGTACTTCCCTCTGAAGTGCCAGAGGGAGATTCGGAGCATCCAGCCCTGGCTTCTGCCCTGAACTGATAACACAGGCAACCCAGGACATCTGCCTCCTTCATTACATCCCATTATGAAATGTGAATGTGCTTTTCTTGAGTAAGAAAACTACCTCTTTGTTAAAAGATCCTTCAGATTTCTGTCAAAAAGTACAAGATGAGCAAATTGTACTCCACGGACCACTTAAATCCATCCCATCCTAATAAAAAGGCTTTTGTGATTTATTTTTTTTTCCTCCTTTTTCCTGAGCAGCAGCTCACATTTCATCTCAGCTGGTAGATTCTCAGTTTAAAGGCTAAATAACAGATGCATTCAACTCACCCTTGGTAACAGCAGCATTAGGTGAGCCTGAGTCATTAGCATGCTTAACTGAAATAAATAAAAGTGACAACCAAACACAAACATGCATAGTTGATATAGAATCAAAACAAACAATAAATCAACCAAAACAAAAACATGCCCCCCTCAATTTCTGCCATAAAGGAAAGAAACAAAGGAAAAGATAATGAAACAGATGAACAACAAATTTCAGAAAACAGAAAGAAAATTCTTCAAAGATATGTATTATTCTGCAAAATACCTCATGGGTGATATAATCATCACTTCATCCTAGCCACCTTATATAATAAAAAAATCACTAAGCCCTAAGTATCTGCTATAAAGAAATTTTATAAAATGTACCCACTCACTTTTTTCTTATTGCTTACATTTTTCTATGTATTTTTTTAGTACGGTCCCTCAACAAGGACTTGGCACAGGGGGGACTGGGCAGTCTCAAGCTGAGTTTACAAAACCCGCTCAATACATGCCTCACTTTTTTGCCTGCACCCAGTCCCGTGGCCTCAACGGCGCGGTGCACGCACCAAAGTGTTTTGCTGGGCCACTGCCAGGACTATCAGCAGCCCCACAGCCAAATCCCATCTCATCTTTCTGCAGTCTGTGTGCGCGTGTGTGGGACTGGACCCATCAAAAAGCTACAGAGAGCAACAGTTCATTTTGATATTTTTCTCACAATTATTATCCCAAGATATGGCTTAAGCAAGTATTAAGAGACACAGGCCCACTGCTAATCCTTTATCTTTTTATCCCAACAAGAAAACTCTCAAAATCATATATCAAATATTAGGATTTCATTCATGAAGAAAAATCTCCTTGGCTTTCTGGGCTGCGTAAGCCTGAAAGGTCAGAAGTATCAGCGGGACAGAAGACTGACATGAATGGCTCAGGCAGCCTCAGCGAGTGGTACAAGCGATACCAGAAACTATTACAGCCAAAAGAGATCCAAGCAAAGCAGGATGGATCTGCAGCTGCTCTAAGCTGCCTTACTTCCACTGGCTTCTGTTGGGCTTTAACGCAGCTGAGAAAGTGCCCTAAAAGGCTGCTTTTTTTTTTTGGCTTGGATATTTGTACTCTTTTTCTCTGTTTCTAACACTGATACCTGTACACCTCATGTATTTAGCAGCTTCACACAGCTTGAATCAGTGGTTTGATACCCCGATGGGTAGGTACACACACAAACAAATGCACAATGATGGGACAGCAAATCCCACATCCCCCAGTGAGACTCAGGGGCAGGGGGAGTACCTGAAACTATCTTTTGTATAAGAACCTCAGAGCTTACAGGAATATAGAGATGATTAAATAAATAAATAAATAAAATTTTATGTTCTCTACTCAACATTTCATTATAGAGATGTAAAATGCCTCAAGACAGCCCGCAAAGACCTGGAAAGCATTGGCTGCCGCACCTACTGTATCGGACCATCACAGAAGTCACTGCTGGGGAGGTCTAAAACTTGGGTCTACAGGGCTTGTTGCTAAAGAGAAGTCCATTTTCTCCTTAAATAGGGGAGGGACAGCTGTGCTTCCTTTCTCTTGACACATGGTGAAGGAAAAGCCCAAGAGGAACGCTGGCCCGGGTAGCCCAGAGGGGTGGGCAATGTTTCCCTGGAAACATTCAAGGCCAGGTTGGAGGGGGCTCTGAACAACCTGATCTAGTTGGAGATGTCCCTGCTTTTTGCACAGGTGTTGGACTGGATGGCCTTGAAACGTCCCTTCCAACCCAAACCAGTCTATGATTCTGTGATTCTAGGTCTCCACAGCAGAGCCCGCTGGCAGGGTCAAGCCCCGCAGCCCAGGGCACAGCTCCCTCCCAGCGCCCCGGCAAGCGGGCAGGGAGCGAGAAGCTCTGAGCAGGTCCCTAACGCCGTCCTTCCAAATCACATTGCTGCACCTGGACCAAACCAGGCCTGCATCCAGGGAGGAGGTGGCCACATAAAGTCCTCAAGTCCCAGTGAGTCCTATCCACCAAGTGACCCACTGGACCGCACAAGAAGCAGATTTCCCTAATGCATCATTGGTTTTCACGGAGGGGAGAACGGGAGGAAGAATGTGGTGCTTTTGGGGCCTGACAACTGCAAAAAGCTTTTATCAGTTGAATTTAGCCCTTAGAGTAAGGTGAATAATGCAGGAATAAGCACTGTGACAGGCATTTTCTTCAGAAAGAATCGCATCAGAGACACAGGGCACACATCTGCATTTGCTGATGCCTGGGGAGTTAAGAAAGGAGAAACAACAGAAAACAAGAAACCACTCATCCCCAGACTTACAACGGGAAACCTTCAGTGTCATTGGCATTTTCTGTACAATCGTCCTCAGTCTTGGAAATGCTGCAAAGCAGCAATAATCACTTCGACTGTCATTTTCTTCCACATTTGCAAAGTAGAGATCTCCCTTAAGGCTCATGGAGACCCTTTCATCTTGCGGAATGTGCTGCAGATCTAGCAAGAAAAAATAATTATGATATGGTAATGACACTGAGCTGTTTCACCAACATGACAACTAAGGCTCTGCTGTCATATGTTTGCTTCCAGATAGAGAATATAACTTCAATGTGAAAGGAGCAGGAGACCAAAGGCAACCAATGGGTTATTGACCAATATTCAACATAAAATTGATAATTTATAATAGGTTTTAAATATAATTATATATTTATATATGAAATATGTGAAAAAATAATTGATATTGGAAAAGTGATAATAAAAAATACTCGGTATAAAGTTTCTGCTTAGGTCAAAGGAAATTTCCAGCACCTCTCCCCTATACAAAGGTTCTAACGATGACATGGAGGTCACCCTTTACAGATGTCCCCCACGGCCAGTCTCCCAAGCGCTTTGCTCTTCTGTACCTACAGGTTAGAGCAGAGGAGTGTTAATAGGAGCTAAGGTTGCTGTACTGTCTCATTGTTCATCCAGCCAGACGTGGGTCTGTGCTAAATATGCGTGTCAGGAGTAGACAGGCTGCCTTATAAGATCAGAGGTTTAATCTGGCACCCTGTCTCTGCAAGGACTTGGTCAGCATCAGAAACAAACCTTTCATGTCATGGAGGCACTCCGAGTTACTACACTTCCCAAGAGCCAGAAATTCCTGCAGAACACAAATGCTGAAGAATAACGTTGCAGAAACCCACAAGGAACTAATTATACATACCTGACAGGTTTTCTTTTTCTTAGTATCATAATAAAAAGAGGAAAATAGTAATGATAGGAATAATGTATTGACACATTTTATCCTCTCTGCTGTAAACGCAGTAGTCCTCATTTCTGGTAGACTCATTTACTGATATGTAAGTTTTCTGATATCTATCTCAGATTTAATAATACGTTGTGTCAACGCATTCTACAATATAACTTTGTGTTATATAAAAACATATCTCCATTCTCCTTTTTTCAATTTTGTTTTTCGATATCCAGATCTTTTTCCTAAGCAGTTGCACAATTACAATTTCCATCAATTACCAATCTGTAATGAAACTGCTCTGGAAGACAAATGTTTTGAGTCTCCTCATATGAATAGTGTAACAATTGTTTACTTACCAATATTCATCCAATAGATGTGCAAAGGTGGGATGCCTTTTGGGGGGTTACAGTGCAAAATCACAGAATCACCGTGCTCCACATCAAGGGGCTCAATTTTTTCCTTTGGGAATTTGGGCACACCTGTATAAAAGCAAAGAAGTTCCTCTTTCATTGTTGTTTTTTGAAATTTTGCCCTTTGCTTCCCCCTTAATATAGTTCTTAATAAAATATTTACTTTAACATCATCCTTTGCATTCTCTGCCTTTAGCTACTGCTATTATTTACAAAGCTGCACAGAGTAACTATACATTTTACTGAGAGTAAGAAATCTCTGCTAGCATTCTTCATTCACAGAGTGCACAGACCATAGTATTGAAAGCCAGGGAACTGAACGGCAATGTTTAACACTTGTGCGTGAGCTTTGCTTAGGCTTTATTTTAA
>WHYT01017481.1:713131-745421 GCA_009806455.1 Tetrax tetrax | reverse complement strand
GTCAAAGGAAATTTCCAGCACCTCTCCCCTATACAAAGGTTCTAACGATGACATGGAGGTCACCCTTTACAGATGTCCCCCACGGCCAGTCTCCCAAGCGCTTTGCTCTTCTGTACCTACAGGTTACAGCAGAGGAGTGTTAATAGGAGCTAAGGTTGCTGTACTGTCTCATTGTTCATCCAGCCAAACGTGGGTCTGTGCTAAATATGCGTGTCAGGAGTAGACAGGCTGCCTTATAAGATCAGAGGTTTAATCTGGCACCCTGTCTCTGCAAGGACTTGGTCAGCATCAGAAACAAACCCTTCATGTCATGGAGGCACTCCGAGTTACTATGCTTCCCAAGAGCCAGAAATTCCTGCAGAACACAAATGCTGAAGAATAACGTTGCAGAAACCCACAAGGAACTAATTATACATACCTGACAGGTTTTCTTTTTCTTAGTATCATAATAAAAAGAGGAAAACAGTAATGATAGGAATAATGTATTGACACATTTTATCCTCTCTGCTGTAAATGCAGTAGTCCTCATTTCTGGTAGACTCATTTACTGATATGTAAGTTTTCTGATATCTATCTCAGATTTAATGCGTCAACGCATTTAATTGTGTCAACGCATTCTACAATTTAACTTTGTGTTATATAAAAACATATCTCCATTCTCCTTTTTTCAATTTTGTTTTTCGATATTCAGATCTTTTTCCTAAGCAGTTGCACAATTACAATTTCCATCAATTACCAATCTGTAATGAAACTGCTCTGGAAGACAAATGTTTTGAGTCTCCTCATATGAATAGTGTAACAATTGTTTACTTACCAATATTCATCCAATAGATGTGCAAAGGTGGGATGCCTTTTGGGGGGTTACAGTGCAAAATCACAGAATCACCGTGCTCCACATCAAGGGGCTCAATTTTCTCCTTTGGGAATTTGGGCACACCTGTATAAAAGCAAAGAAATTCCTCTTTCATTGTTGCTTTTTGAAATTTTGCCCTTTGCTTCCCCCTTAATATAGTTCTTAATAAAATATTTACCTTAACATCATCCTTTGCATTCTCTGCCTTTAGTTCCTGCTATTATTTACAAAGCTGTACAGAGTAACTATACATTCTATTGAGAGTAAGAAATCTCTGCTAGCATTCTTCATTCACAGAGTGCACAGACCATAGTATTGAAAGCCAGGGAACTGAACGGCAATGTTTAACACTTGTGCGTGAGCTTTGCTTAGGCTTTATTTTAACACATTTATTTTCAAATGCTTTCTATTGCTCCTTTATTTGTGCTGTCTGGAAGGGACGCCTCTACGCCACCCAGAATCAAAGCCTGAGGCAAAGATCGGCGTAGAGGGCCGTGCACCGACGGGTCTCAGGCTGCTCCCTGGAGATTAGAAACCAGTCTGGGAGCGCGGTGTGTTCTCTGAAGTCTTGGCTAAAAAGCAGTTCCCAAGAAGCAAGTCAATGCAGGTGAGGACAGACATCAGGGAGCTATTCTGCCTTGCGCCTGAAGCTGTCCCGATTCTTATCCGTCTCCAGAATTGGCTGAGGCAGAAGCCTGGTTTGAAGACTTCATTGCCTCCTCTTTCCATCAGGTGTAAAACCTCTGCTGTGCAGACCTTCTCAGCAGGCTTGGCCTTCGGGATGCAGAGACGGGATTTGCATAAAGAATACACAAGGTTGCACAAGGGTGGCACTATTTGGGCGTAAATATAGATTAAATAATTAATGGATCAAGGACGTGTTTAATCACCTACAGCATCCGCCCTGAAGCCAGCAGACTGTTCAAAGCCTGAAACATGCTTGGCAAACCTGGGCAACCTGGCCAGTCTTGGCAGCCCAAAATGCGACCAGAGTGCATCCAAGCAGAGGGGAAACACACCTGGGCCGGACCCCACTGCAAACCAAGCACCAGGAGGCTGCAGCTCGGGAATTATTGCAAAGAAATTAGTCTGCAGAATGTAACCACTCCTTAAACAAATTCAGCTAAGACAGTTTCAGGGCAGACGTTGTCTTCTGCTTTCATTCCAGGCAAGTTCAAACTAGAAAAAGTTTCAGTTCGGGCATCTGTGTTAAACAGCAAAATTAACAGCAATTAAACAGCAAAGGAATGAAAGTATCAGTTGTGCAGAATAAACTGGCACAGCAAATATTGCTAACCCAGTGTTCAAGTCATGACAGGGAGCCCTGACAGCAGATAAACAACTTGAAATGTCAGCAGCCCAGCAGCTCCATAGGATATCTGCGGTGTCACACCACCAGAGTCAAACCAAAGGAGGAGGGCGAGAAATGCAGAGCCAGGACCCTGAGGAGACTTTATACATTGTAGGATTAGCAAACATGAAAAGACGCAATCACTGTAACATTGATTGCTTGAATGCAGACTGTGCATAGATTTTATCTCCAGGAGGATTATTAATACGTTATGAATTCTTAGGAGAGGCAAAATGAAGCTAATGAGCACTACCCACTCCGTAGGTGAAATTTCAGATAATGCAGGGAACTAGATATTAAAATTCAATATTTTCAATAACCTACACTCTTCAAGCCCTGGAAAATACATCTACTGATTGCTGGAGAGGTGGAACATTTTCCAGTAGGAAAAAGTTGATTTGTTGATCTAAAGCTTATTTATTCCCAAAAGCACATCACTCCCAACAAAACTTTAAGAAAGCTGGATCAGGTGGAGGATAAGGGATTTCTGACTAAGATAATCAAAGACACCAGCAAAGAAACAAACAGTGAGATCACTCATCTAAGACATTGGAAACTCTGGTTCAAACCCATTTTCTGCCTCATTTGACACAACTAAATCTGGGCCTCCAGTATCCCAGTTGAGTGCCATAACCACTGGTCTTCTCAGTCAATTTCTGTAGCCAATAATTACAGAATTATACAAAAATATAGCAATTTTTACTAGGAGAAAGTGAAAAACCGTGGTCTTGGTGTCGTTAGCTGGAGGCATGGGCATTCATCACCAACACAAGGCCCAGATGTTTGCCTTGGTCCCCAATGGCAGAAGCAGCAACCTGAACCCTGGTGTCCTCCACCTCTAACAAATACTTGAACCACAGGTGGTCAGGGTTTCTGGGTTCTTCCGTTCTGGTTTGTTTCACTTTGTACATTGTGAAAAACATTTTAAAACATTTATTTTCCCCGCAGTACACAACTTTGAGTGTTTTGAACCCTTGAAGCTTTGCAAGGGAGGAATACTCAACTTTCACAATAAATTCCTGAACCAAACCTTCTGACAAGAATATTTTCTTCCTGGGGTCCCACACATCTCAAAGACTAGAAAAATAACCACTTCTGAATTCTGCATGAGGAGATTTACTAAAACTAAGAGGCTAATAACACATTAGACTTTGGCTCTTGCACATTTGTCTTCAGTAAGTATACATAGGCAATTTTTTTTTTTTTTTTGGTAGTGTTCCTCTGTTTTAATTAGTGAGTATTCCAGAATCAATCATTACTGATTTGTGGCTGATCACAGAAACTATCACAGCTGAATTAGGCTCAAAAGCATCATACAAGATGAATTGTGTCATGAAAGTGTTTAATACTGTTTGGAGTTATCAATGCAGCACATGGACACTGTAAAATTTAGAACCAATTGATCTCTTTGCAACGATACCATTAAAACTGTCATGTCAATCTTTCATGCAATTCCCCACACACAGATATAAGGAGAGCGGACAGAGAATCCAGCGTAGCTCCTAGTGCTGCCTCTCACATATCCATAACACAGAGGAGAATAACGTTACTTAATGACCCCGAAAAAGGCTTGCTGGAGTGCCAGCAGGATGGCTCTCACGACACAAGCAATAAAATGGCATGTATGAAACAGTCATAGGGAAGATGAAAAACTACACACCTGACTTCTGTTATGAAGACATCTTCTAAAAGCCCACCGTGACATATAAAGCTCTCAAAACAGTCTTGGGCAAGGCTTCGCCGCCCAAGTATTACTTCCTGGCAGCGTTGTACTGTGAATGCTGTACAGCACTCAAAAACCAGAATCGCAGTGCTTTGGCAGTGTGTAAATCATGGATACTGGAGATTATCGGTGTCCAGAGTCATTTGTGCAAGGAACCAGGCTCTGATTAATCCCTGGGGTGACTCAAAGTTTAATGCCTGAACTATACTTGAGATTAGGCTGCAATACCACTGGCACATTAGGTTGGCTGAGAGAAATTTCAGAAAGGGTCGTTCCCTCCTACTTATCTGTTCAGAAAACACAGTATCGCAGTGAAAAGCACACAGGAGGGAGACCAATACAGTGCAATACAAAAACCTAAATTTGAGTTTTGCAGTATAAATTCTGAAATACAGCAACCAGAGCTGGGGTACTCCAGTTTCCAGCAGGATTACTTCAGATTTATTCAGGTACCTATCATCACGCTCTGTTCTACAGCTTAGGTTTTGTCCTACTGCTGGCTAGAGTAACTTCACACAACTACAACAGTACCGAGTATGGGAATTTATACCAGTTTACATGAGAACGGAGTCCGTTCAATCTGATATTTTACCTGTTTCTGGGTAAAGTGTTGAGAAACTGAACTGAAGGAAAATTATTTCTCCAGGCAACTCTAGAAGTCCTTGAGATCCCTGTTTCTGGTTTCTACCAGTGTCTGGTGTAAAATGGAAGTCAACTAATTGTGTTAAATCAGCAATTGGCAAATGTTTTTGGAAGCGATTGTAGGAAAACATCACTATAGGCTAGGTCTGTTTTTATAGCCTTCTCTGTGGATGCTGTTGGAGATGTGTCCCGAGCTGGATGGATACTTAGCCTGACCCATCGTGGATATTCTTAAGTTCTTCCATGCAAATAAATCATTAAAGGATTTAAGAGTTAGAGAAAGTGGAAAGAGTAAAGAAATTTCTATATCTTGGAAGAGCCCAGCTCCTCAGACACTTTAATTAGTAGCTGACTGATTTGTTATACGGATCTATATCTTGTGCAGTGAACAGCCCAACATATCAAAGACTCATAAACATGACTTACAGTCACCGACCAGGAGTTGTACTGAATACAGCTTGGGCAGCTTCCAGCACTCATCTCACTATGTCAATTGATATTCTGATCCACGTAGTATATGCTGTAGTTAAAACAGTAAATTTCATTACAGCCTTTGAACTGTTTATGAGATATGATCCTGCTTATTTATGGGTTTTTTTAATTGCTGCATTAAATTGAAAAAGTTGGGAAAGTCTAGCTGTCAGGAGGATCGTGGCTGTCAGTCCACTTGCTCTCAAAGAAGCTTTTATGATGGAACCAGTGACGGTCTTTTTTTCCTATGTAAATCTCTCTCTATTGCCCTTTCCAAAATGATGGTCATTGGCAACAGTCAGAGTGACCCCAATGATTTAGATGGCCAGAAAAGTTGTCAAAGTTATAGGACACTGGCCTAGGAGGCAAGAGATTTAAATTTTATTCCTACTGTCTGCAAAGTCTCAGTGAGTTCCTCTCCTTTGTTTTCTCTTCCAAAAAGGCTATACTGAATGACTTCACAAAGCGTGTTACTGAGACCTCCTATTTTAGTATCAACTTAATATCTTTTAACCATCTCACAATATTTACATCTATGATTTTGAATATTAGTACAGGTTTGGCTTTCTTTGCAAATGCTAGAACTAACACCATTGGCATAGCACAGTCTGCTACTGGACAATTTTACATTTCAACTACATTTCCATCCTCAGATCTTCAGTCTTTTCGAACAACAGCTTTAGAAATACTGAGCATAAATCTTAATGCAGTCTGCCATGAAGAGCCTTTTACACCACAGTTAATTAAAGAAGTTTAAACTGTACTACTTCTTCCACCGGCATTGAGCCTACTCAGTGATTCAAGCAGCAGATTCCCCAAGTAGAGGAGGAGGGTAGCTGAGGTCTGTGTTCTCACCATTTAAACTCATTTTCATGCTGCATCTATCTTGTAGCAATCTGGATTTTGTAAACAAGGTAAACATATAGAGATCCTTAGAGCCCATTCTTCCCCACTCTCCTTAATGTCATCACATATAGGGGAGGTGTGGTACTTTCATTATGGAGGTGACATTTAATGATCATTTCTGCTGACACTTCTATTGCTTTCTTGGAATGACTACTGTGAGTAAACAGTCTTTTGTTCTCCTTTTCAGCAGCAACCTTCCTTTCCTTACAGACTCTGTATTCTCCTTCTGCAGAGTAAATGTAATTTATGAAAAAAATACCCGGCCTAGTCTGACTTGCTGGGTTTTTCTTCCCTTCATTGGCATGGTGACTTGCCAAGTAGCTTACATTTTACTTGAATACAGCTGGCAAAGCTCTGCCACCTCTGCATCATTATCGTGAATGCATGCAGTGATCTCACATGTACCAGTCTCTGCCTCAAAACTTGTGGGTGAATAGAGGTAATTTATCCCAAACTCTTCTGTGTCAGTGATTGCCTAATTTACAGCGGATCTGTGCACCAGCAGCTCTCTTTCACTTGAGCACAGTTGTAGACTATCCAGCACTTTAGAAAATCAAAGGTGTCTTCTAGTACTCTCTGAATCCTGATTCAATTTGCCGCATCTACATTGCGCCACTAACTGAAATAAACGATGGCAGAAGAGTATGAATAAAAGTAAATGTGCCTTCAAAGGTGTGGGAGTTGGGTAAATCCCTCTACTATATTATCGTACCATTTATTTATCTTCTGGATTTAGGACTTTGCATGTATTAGCACTAAAATTCCTCTCACATTTGATAACAACCATGTTTTTAACTTCCCAATTAACTTGTTGCTAAGGACCTCTAGTATATTCAATGTCTACTCAAGCTAGTATAGGCAATTTATCATTTAAAGGAAATTTTATCTGCTTTGAGTACAGGTTTGATGATCCCAGATACAGACATCAACTCGTTCTTGTTTTCCATCTTAAGCATCTTTTTTGGTTCAGTAGCAATGGGGTATCAGAGTATTCTGCTGCTGGAGGTGACGTACCTTCACTGAAACATGACACTGATTTTTTCTGCTGTTTGTTTTATCTCTCCAAATATTTTAATTTCTGTATTTTCATGATGTGCTGGCATCAGCTGACAAACAAATTATCTCTGACCAGATTAGGGAGAGAATTTCCCAGACTATAACTCTCACCAACATTTATGCTTTCTCCTTTACAGAAAAAGAAAAGTATTAGAAGTGGAAGCATCACAAGCTCTAAGCAAATACATATCAGAAAAGAATTCTTAAGGGTTTTATGGCACAGGCAAAGCAAGTGCTTTATAAAGGCATTTGAATAGTCAAGTCAAAGCAAATAATGATTTTCTGTCATTGAACATTAAGCTCACTCAAGATAGCTATTTAGAAGTTAATACTAATTTACTTGCTAAACCCACCTCTAGAGGCAAAGTGGGGCAGAAAACACTTAGAAAGCAAAAGTAAGAAAGAAATGTTTTCCAAATGAATACATATAGGAAAAAAATATAGGCAAAAATCTACCCAGTTGCATTTGCATTAATTAAAGTTGGTAAGGAGTGTCAGTATCAGCACTTGGAAACCTGTAAGGAGTCGATAGTCCAGTGGTATTGTCTGAAATCCTGCATTCAGATTTGGTTTCTGTCCTCAAAACCAGGAATGAAATAAAGTCATTCCAGCAAGCACACAGAACTTTTCCTTCCAACATTCACTGAACAACAAGCAGTGCATGTTTTGCCATACACTACCTTAGTAACTATTTCTTTCCCAGCTTTCACCTTAAAAAAAAAAAAAAAAAAAAAAAAAAAAAAAAAAGAAAAGTAAAAGGCCTTACTTGGAACAATTAGTTCAATTTCTTCTGACATGGCAGTTCCCAGCACATTGGATGCAAAGCAACGGTATTTCCCTTGAAAATTGGTGATGATTCCACGGTTATGAATCACAAATGTTCCAGAGTTGTTGGATGCAACTATCCTTGGGTCAGACAATAAATCAAATGGTTTTCCATCCTTAGTCCAGTTAAAGCTGAAAAATAATACAAGTGTTACAAAGGACGGGCCACAGAGCAGAGCACTATGGTACAAAACCAGTGGTAAATATGGGTCCAATAATGTACTAATAAAATAAAAGTAAAAACTTGATGTAAGAGGAGCGAGTTGAATGGTAAAATGACCACTGGGCTACTACAACTTGTGTTAGCTATGGGGCATGTCTCTCCTGCTGGACACTTTACATTTGGATAACTGACTGTGACATGAAATAAGAGAACAAAGCTTAAGGCAAGGACAATAAATGAGAGAGGCCATCTGTGAAAGCAAAAGCCACACAGTGAAATGAACTACAGGTCTGTGAAAAAGCTGCTTCTGCAGGAGAGTTGGTACTTTTGACCGGCAAGGACTGGCAGGAGCTCTTCCCACCATTTACAGGAGATGCCATGGCTGAACCCAGGAGAAACTGAGGTGACTTGACTGAGTTTCTCCTGGTCTTCACCATAGAGCCACTCGTAGTTTTGATGCTACTGCGGTGCGATTTTGATTAATGCTGAAGTTTTGGTCATTGTTTATGTATCTGGAAGCCTCAGATGTCTTGAAATTGGGCTAAACCAATTCAAAAGCAGAGACAGTTGGAAATTACAGTATAATATGCATTTGGTGGAACACATACCTTTTTCAACATTTTGCAATATTTTAAGAGAATAAATTAATGTTAAAAGAAATGTATGTTTTGGAACTTCACTGAGGCAAACTGCCTTGTGCTTGGAATATGGGTTCCCATCACCTAACCAGCTCTATCACATACATTTAAATACACCAGAAAACTTTTCATCGATCTGCTGACAAACAGCAAAACAAAGGAAAACTACAAATCTCTATTCAGAGCCCAATTAAAAATGATCAAATCATCTTGATATGAAAATAACCATTGTTTTTTCAAAGGAAGTTTAAATTGTGTTGTAGAGAAAAAATAAAGAGTAAAAAAAGACATGTACACCAGCTATTAATTTAGCCCATACACCATCCAATAGCATAAGTCTCAGGAGGAGCTTTTACTATGTTATTATTACATGCTTGTTAATCATATTTTCATCAAAAATCTTTCTTCTTTTTACATTGGTATAAAATACGTGAAGCTTTTATTTGGATATTTATTTGAATAACTCCTTGTGTGTACATTTGTAATGTCACCACAGCCATGGCGATGTCAGGTACAGACAAATGGGATCTCTGAATACATGGTTTAACATGCTTGGTATTTTTAGAGTTGCTGTGGAAAAGGCAGAAGACCAGCTGGGTCCCTTTGATTACCATTACTCGTGGGGTGAACTGAGCACATGCTAGAGAAATGGATGTATCTCCCAACAAAAAAAGGCACGTTGATATCTATTCACAGAGTGAGTGGAAACGGTCGCGCCACAAAAGCTGAATGGCCTAAATGGAAACCCAAACCTTAACCTCACCGTACGATGATGAGCAGGTTACTGGATATCATCTATCCCTCCCCTCCTCAAAACCAGAACAGCAAGCAAACTCAATTTCTGCTTGCTTCTCCAGGTGGAAGCGGTACTCACGTGGGCTGTGGGTTTCCTCTAGCTTCACATTTAATGGTAAAGTCCTCATCAAAAGGGTAGGCAACCTGGGTGTGAGATTGCTCCGTGATTGTTGGAAGCTGTGCAACTGAACGCAAAAAGACACTGGGTTAAAATGCCATTTAAGCAGAACTGTGCCCTGCTCAGGTCCTTTCTTCAAAAGGGACAATGTCGGGATTGCCTTACTCTTGCAAAGAGTGAAGCTTGCCTCAAAAGAAGGGATGTTCATCATCATCATCATCATCTTCCTGGCATTGACAATACTCTTTGTCCCCAAAACTGAACACTGTTATTGCCCCAGTAGCCAGAGGAAGGCTTGACAACACTGGCTGTGTTCATCCAGACACCCGTGGGTATCACCTGCACTTGCTTCCACCACCCCATCCAGGGCAGAGGAGAGCTCTGCTATGCTAAAGCCAAAGCATGGTTGTGTGGACTGGTAGATTTATTCAGCAGCAAAGTCAATAAGTGGCTTTTGAATCCAGACACAGATACACACACATGAAGTGGCAAACTGCTGTCTCCATCCTGGATAAAATTTCCAGGAAATCCATGGACTGCAAGGATGACTTAATACCTGCTCCAGGGTACAGCACAGGAAGAACCGTTACCAGTCACACAGTCACACAATGATGTTTCTTTTTTTTTTTCCTAAGGGAATTAAATGTTGTGAATGTCTGTGCAACAGAGCTGCATGAGGGAGAATGCTCCCTGCAGTGGAGCTGGGGATAATAGGATCATCACATTGTTGTAAACAGCCAGGAAGAAAATTAACATTCTCTTTGGTTTCTCTTTTAAGTCCAGGAAGCTCAAAGCTGGAGCAAAACATGATGTCTTGCCATACTACGTGGTCTCAAAGCTGAACACTTCCAAGCCCACCAGCCTCAGTGATTAGACATAATTCATTTTTATTAAAATATAAAACGCTTCATTAAAGCAAATTAAGGGCAAGGTGGTTCCCCCGTAAGTACATAAAAGCAGCAGATGCCCAGACAGTTTGTCCTGCACTTTACAGTCAGAGCCCCACTTTTGCTTTATTTAAACACAAAGAGCCACTGCAGTAACCTTCCTCCAAAAAAAAAAAAAAGTTCCACTTCCAAATGCTGTTTAACAAGTTTAGAGCTTTACAAAAATATCCTATAAAGCTCCTTTGCAGCCAGGGCTATTGCAGACTGAAGAGTGCTGACAGGTCACAGTCCACTGCAACTGGCCCACGTCCTACTGTGAGGCTACAGCACTCAAAGCCCCGCAGAGAGCCTCCATTTCTTTTTCCTTAGGTTTATTTATTTATTCATTCCCGATGTAATTCGTTCAAAAACCAACATTGTTGAGTTTTGCTTTGTTGTGTTTTCCCTCCCCCCCCCAAAAAATGTTGTTTGCAATCCTTCTGGTCCATTTATGTTTGAAAAACTCAACGCTTGGGAGGTCTGGGCTGCTGGGGTCTGGCTGCCTTTAGTTGGATCGTCCCCTGTAAGCCCCATCCTGTATTTTACAGGTGTCTTGAAACCACACCAACCGTGTAAAACAGGCAGGTTGAGTGCATCACAGCCAGAGGGATAAAAGAGGCTCTCCCCAGGCTGGGACACGAGGTGTAGAAAATACTCCTCTGGAGACTGATGTACGCCCCAAGACATACACCTGTGCCTTTTCCAGACTGAAACAGCAGGTTGCAAGACAAGTATGGAAGGGTGTACCTACATCAAACAAGCTTCAGGGAGATCCAGTGCCAAAATGAGGAATTTATCTGAAGGACAAAACCAAACCCTCAGAGCTAAGCGGTGTGTTGGATCGCAAACACCAGATATATGTTATTAGACAAGTTTACTGCTACACTTAAACAGGTCCAAACAAAGCAGCTTACATTTTTATCCCATCTGAATTTCCCTAAGGTGATGTTCTGGCAGAATGGAACAACTGAAAAGTAGGATTTAATATTTGTTTCTTCAGGGAAAGTTTCAGAAAAAAAAAAAAAGGGGGGGGGGGGGCAGATACCAAAACAAAACCGCAACTTATTCAGTAAATAGCGACAACTCACCTGATAATGGTATTTCAATAGCTGCTGCCAAACTCAATACCAAGAAAAACAGGCATATGGTGATCCCTTTTGTGCTTAATAGCATCTCCATCGCTCTTCTGTACACAAGGAGTCCAAACAGAATGAGCGATACCTTATGCTTCCTTTCACTGTCACTTCAAATCAGACGTAAAGATGTGAAATTGAAAGTCTAGGGAGGAGAAGAAACAGTCACATTAGCTTGCAGTATGAACTTGGCTCTAACAAGGTTACTAAATTAAAGCAATGCTTCAGGATTTGCAGCTAAATTGCAAATTGCAGTAAACGGTACAATTTCCTCTCCTCTCTCTCCACCCCCTCGCTTCAGGAAGGTCCTCTATTAAATTTCTAACAAAAAAAAAATACATGCACAAAAGTACAAACCTATTATTACAGCACAGAAGCATAATTAATTTTTGGTTTTGCAATTAAAAGTAGGGGTGGTTTAAAAGACGATATATTTGTAATCATTCCAGTTCATAAATTTCTCTAATGAGAGATGTGTAAGTTGGAAAGTAATGTCACAGATCTAATAAGAGAAATTTGGTACGCTAATGACCTCGCTGGTGAATCTCATGTCTTTTATCTTTCATTTATGTTTAAAACAGGACACAGTCTGGGTTAGTTCATTAATAAGGACCAGAAGATGAAACCTTTGCTTTTCTTCCATAATCCCAGAGCTACTACATGCAGGTTTTACACAATCCATTACACATCCTTAGGTTCTGCATTACCAGGCAAAAATGTCAGGCGGCTGCCAAAAGGAGACATATTCAGCTCTAACGAGCATTTCAGTGTAATCCACAGAGGAGAAAAGGGGAGAGAATTCTCCAGACGTGGGTGTACAGAGGATTTCAGTCGTCAGCATCGTTCACAATATCTCAGTGAAATATTAACCAGTATGAGATACGTTTTGTACCTGTGCGCCTTCTAACACATAGCACCTATGGGACATCAGTCTCAAGAGAATTTAGACCTCAGTTGTCAAGACAGTTTCACAAGAGGAATTTTCAAGACGAGGCTGCTATGTGGGAGGTAAGGACAAACTCGCTGGCAGCCCAGCCCTGCATGGCACGGCGAGCTCTGATTCAAGCCCCTGAGTCCACGAGCAGAGCTGTACGATCACAGCGACATTTTTTCAGACTAAGCCTGGCTCGCACACAGCTCTCGTATCTTTGCATACACCACCCGGTTAATCCACGGATTAGAAAAGCAATCCCGGGATGACCGAGAGCAGTTGGCATGCGGGAGGCAGGCAGGAGGTGGGATCCAGGCGGTGTGCTGGGGACACTTGCCTCTGCCCAGCACATCTGGCTGCAGCTGGAGCAGAAATAGCACCAAGCCACACAGCCAGCACACGCCACTCCACGATGCTCTGCTCCTGATGGTTGGTTTGCTGGACCATTAGCAGGATAATTTCTGTTCGCTCGGTCATAGAATCATAGAACTGTTTGGGTTGGAAGGGACCTTTAAAGGCCATCCAGTCCAACCAGTCACCAGTTCACAAAAACTTTCTGGAAGTTGATGTGTTTTGAGACCAGCATCCCAGGTGAAGATTTAAATTGGCCAACGAGAGGGCAAGGGACAGACACTATAATCACATAAGCCTCATTTGTGTAGAAATGAGGCTAAAAACCAGATGTCTTATAAGTATCTTAGGCACTGAGTGTTGGTTGATGGAAGAGGCTGACTAATCTTCTTAACGCCTCACTCCGCAGAGAGGGACAGGGCAGAAGGGCACTGGAGGGGACAGGGACCCACTGGCTGAGCTGCCACCCCCACGTTGTGTCTGGGTGCAAATCAGGCAGAATTAGTCAACATCTGTTTCGCGATAGTCAATATTTCCCTCAGTTTGATTTCTCCCACCTCTAACTTGTGAGCAACAGACTTTTCCAAGACTCAGTCCAGCGAAATCCGGGCTGTATCATGGCATGGGGGGGCAGACACGACCCACAGCCGCCCGGTAGCCCCAGCCAGCAGCTACCTCATGGCTGCACAACTTCTGTCACTGCAGGACTGGGCTCTCCTACCCTGCCTCACCTGCTCCTGGCAGATGCTCAGCTCCAGATCGATCTGCGTCATCGATCGTAAAACAGATGCTCTGACAGCAAACCCTCCAGCCACGCAATTGCAATTTAGGCTCATGAAAACCTCAGCAGCACTGCTGCCTGCAGATGGCACGTTGGTGGCACCGAAGCTCCCTTCCCCCCACGTCGGCTGGCAGCTCTGGGGACCAGAGCAGCCCGCATCAGGATGCTGAGCAAGAGGAATGGGAGCAAAGATTACAGGAGGTGTGCGGTTTGCATTATAGGAATGTTACAAAGCATTGTATAGATTCAGATTAAATTCAAGAAGAAGCAGGAAAACAGCTTGATTCCTTAACCACACCCATTAGCTCACATTTTTTTTTTTTATTTTTTTTATTTTTTTTTTTTTTTAAATAAAGTGACACAGAGGAAAGAAGAAATGCACTAAATAAATGCATATCCTTTATCCCAGGGTACCACCAGCAGCTGCTGTTAGTCGGTCTGTCTAGTGCCTTGCTCTTTCCCCTGTGTTGAACACTAACGCAGGGGGCCAACGGCACCAGCGTTTGGAAACGGCGGCGGGGCACTGATGGCACTGGACCTGAGCACGGCAGTCGGATGTTTCCAAAGGCTGCTTGGAAATCTCCCTGCAGCTGCATTTAACCTCTGCCATTTTACTCTGGCACATACACGAGGCGCGAGCCCGGGGTGACATGAATTAGGCAATGGTATCCTTGCAGAGGTGTGTACCTAGTGATAACTATCCAGCAAGATAAGCCTCCTGTGCACGTGTTACAGATGTATTTTAACTTTAATGGAGCAGCAGAGGCATTATCCCAGCTGTGTTGGTTGCGACAGCGGTTATTAGGGAAGGCTGACACTTAATGCACATTTTCCTTGACATGCCCTGCTCAACGGGTCACTCATTGGTGCCCTGCTCTGGACAGTGATGGTCCTCGCAGACAGACAGGTCGAGACATACGTCCTCCCCGCAAGGCGACCCGTGTCAAGCCATTAACCGTATTTAAGGTGATGTATAGACAGGGCTGCCAAGCGTTAGGCATTTTGTATGGCTGTCACGCATTTGGCCGTGCTACCAAGCCTCAGGCCCACAGCTCAGCTGAAGCTGCAGAGTCCCTGATCGAATCACTGACCTTCCCTCTCATCCCCAGCTCCCCAACAACCCCGAGCCCCTTCCTAAATGAGCAATATCAGACGTCCTCCAGATACCCCATCCTTAACGCAGCCACGTACCCAAACTTCACGCAGGACAACGTTTCACATCCTATGAGGATTAAAATCCAACCCAAAATTTCTCATCTTTTGCCAGCTCCTAGCAAACCAACAATTTAACTACTTAAGTCATGTGGAGAAATGAACGATGTAGCTACACAAGCACTTGGCAGCTCCAGGCACGTATCGGTCTCACTGGTGCCAAAGCACAACGCTCTCCTGAGGTCCTGGGAGTGCCAGAGAGCAACTTGCAAAACCCTGACCTTAGTAAAAGCACCGGCCCTGATCTCTGAGCCAGAGCTTGCTGCGGGTCCCTGCTTTTTCCCAGGAATCCTTTGTTCTCAGGAGGAGTCAGCTGCAGCATCCCTTGCACCAGGGAGGGGGGCAAATGATTACAACAAAAACGTTTCCTCAGCACAATGAATGAATAAGTACAGTAAAAAAAAAAAAAAAAGTCACATTTACAATCCCTCCTCTTCTTTTTTCTTTGCCGCCCTCCTCCCTCCATTTCTATCCTTACATTCACTATTCTCCGCGTCAGGCTTAAGTTAAGTAATTTGAATTCGCTGTAAATGCTGATCTGTAGTTCCTTACCTGCAATTCATTATTTACTGTGCTGTTCAGTTAATAGTAAATACTGATTGCACTAAGGGCAGCTCATTTGTTTGTTTAATGAGCTGCCTTTAACTTACAGCAAGCAAATCTTTCAAAATATCAGCATTTCTAAGGAGCAATGCAGTTCCAGATCCTTTTATTGTATACTATTGCTTCCAGAGGCATGGAATAAAAACATTGGACAACTAAACAAGAAAAAAATTAAATTTCCATTTGTCTCATAAACCTAGTGAACAATTTTCCCTACATGTAATTACTACATTAAAATTGCTCATAAATAGTAGTAGAATGACAGCCAAAATTCCCAGATTACTGGTCTACTGCTTCCAAGAGAAATTATATCGCACTGTTAAATATGGCATCAATCTCAGCTATTTGGTTCCCTCTTAAAATATGTAAGGTTTGGTCCCTGTACTAGCCTTGTACAGCATAGATATTCATGAAAATACTGGATTCCCACAGCTTAATACTGGTACACTTCTGGGCTGACCTTTTCATTAGCTGGAATCAGATATAATTTCTCAGTGACATATACGTTACAAGATTGTTAAACAAAAGCCATTGGTAATTAGAAATTACAGCCTTCGGGGTGGCCCCGGTTACAGAGCAACAGAACAAAACTCTGGAAAAAAATTCCTTCCTGGCATGAGAAATAAAAACTTGGTTGTTTAATTATAGCTTATGTTGCAAGTTAAGCAACTATGTAGCACAAGAATTTAATTAAATACTCTCACTCTTTCTTGGGTACAACCATAGCAGAAAAAAAAATCCCAGACAGTCAAAACGTCCCTCATCCCAAACCAGCAGCAGTCCCTGGCGGGATTCGCTGGGATTGTACCCAGAGCTGACAGTCGCACTGGGAAGCACATCGCCCCTGCCCGCGTCCTGGCGAGCCCCAGACAGCACGGTCGCTCTTTAGCTTGGTGAGCACCAATGCTCCAGAACCGATGTCTCTGCCTCCATCCCTGCTCAGCTCACAGCCCAAGGCCAGTTCAGACCAGGCGGCTGGGGAGGTGGGTCCCACCCACATAACCCTCTGAAGGGAAGCATCCTGAAGCCCTACCAGCTTTGAAGGCATCTTTAGTGAGGCTGGTGGTGTGAAAGCTGGAGAAGGTGGGACTCGATCAAACATCATAGTGAGTGACTTTAGATGCTAAGGAACGTGAGAGTGGAGGGCAGCAGGGATGCTCCACCTGCCTCTTTCCGCTCTGTGCTGCACACTTGGGTTGAGGGGACACCATAGGTGACAGCTTTCATGGCAAGGACTTAGAATCACAGGATGGTTTAGGCAGGAAGGGACCTTCCAAGGCCATCCAGTCCAACCCCTGTGCAAAAAGCAGGGACATCTCCAACCAGATCAGGTTGCTCAGAGCTCCATCCAACCTGGCCTCGAATGTTTCTGGGGATGAGGCACCCACCACCTCTCTGGGCAACCTGGGCCAGTGTTCCACCACCCTCAGTACAAAAAAAAAAATTTCCTTATATCTAGTCTAAATCTACCCTCTTTTAGTTGAAAACCATTGCCCCTCGTCCTATCACAACAAGCCCTGCTGAAGAGTTTCTCCCCGTCTTTCCTGTAGGCCCCCTTTAGGCACTGGAAGGATGCTATAAGGTCTCCCCAGAGCCTTCTCCTTCTCTTCGTCAGACTCAACAGCCCCAGCTCTCTCAGCCTGACTTCTACTCTGAAAGTATTCACCCCCACCCCAATGAGCCCCCATGCCTATTTCTCCAATCCGCTGCAGAGCCTTCCAGAAAACGAGTGACAGAGAACTCACGAGGCGAGGAAATATGTTCAGTGTGGGACAAAGTGGTGGCCCAGAAGCTCCCAGAACAGGGGCTACGGATTCCTGGGACAGAGACAGAGCCCCAGGGAGCACGCAGGATTAACCACCTCTGCACTTTTCTGTGCTACAAGTAGGAATATCTCCCTCCTTCACTAATTAGCTAAGAAAGGTTGCAACTCATGCTAGTGAAACCTTAAGTGTAATGCTATAGCATTATTTATGCAACTATAGTTCTTTTTTTCCTTCCCCCTGAAAAAAAAAAAAAGCCCACAAGCAGAGTCACTCATGTGTTTGGAAGTGATGAGAAGGGATATTCTTAAGGACCTATTGTTTTACCTGAAGTGTCAATGCTTTTCCTCTAAAAGCTTTTTGACATCTTACCAGGGAGAAGATAACCTTCACTTGATTCCATCCCAACCACCTATTTTTGGATGGCGTCAGTTCTCAGAATAGCTGCCCATGATGCATATGCTGGAAGTGATTAAAGTAATCATCCAAATCAGAAAGATGTTCTTCCTTCCGTAGTAAAATATTTCCAAATAGTCTGCAGCACACAGGCACGAAGATTTTTTTTTTTAGATGCAATTCAGCTCTCAGGAGGTTTAGCGACAGAAGTCTATGCATTATTTATCTTGCCAAGGACTTTATAAACATTATTGGACAGCACGTGTGAAGCAAAAGTTTTCAGTGAAGCTAAACAGCTTCAACATTATTTCACAAAATTTATGTTTCAAATATGATTGCAACTATTTTGCCTTCCCAATTTTGTAATCCATCAGACTTTCAGTTTCTCAAACCACAAAAAGACTCTAAAAATGTGATAGAATGACTATAAATAATAAAGAAATGTGTACACAAGGCTGTGAAATGTTTTACTGTAGCACAAGCAGCAGTAAAACATTCAATTCAATAACCAGTGCATTAGAATTAATTTCCCTGGGATGAGGTTTTAAGAAATAACCAGGGATTCGGGGAGCCCAGCTCATCAGGTTCTGGTTTTCTGGAAGAAAAGTCGGACATGGGGCCGGCAGGGCATCTCTCCAGCCAGGTAGACACAGCAGGTGATGGCTGGTGCCCATCTTCACGCCAGCACTCCGCTATCACCTGGCTGTGACCAACGGCTCTGTTCGATAGCTTGTGCTGACTGTATGGAATCTCAATTTATGCTGTTTCTGTCTGAGATCTACCCTGAGCCAACTGGAAGCTGAAAAGGAGCACAAGCATCTTCCCTTTCAAGTGCCTGACCGTAGGAGAAGGCAGCCAGCACCAGCTATCCATTTTTGCAATTATTCCTGATCCACTCCCAGGTGTTCCCGACAAAATCCTAAAATGCAATCTCCCTAAAGTCTCAGCAGGTCGCACCCTGGGCTCTCCAAGCCATTCAAAAGCTGGCTGTGAACGGTTAATGCTTTCCCTTGGGCATCCCTCTGCCCATACAACGGCACTGCACCTGGCAGATTTCATTCTTTTCATACATCCAGTAGCTGAAGCGCTGCACTACTAAATCACAGAGTACAAGGGCCATATTTCTCAAAGCCTTGCACGTCTTTTAATTTTCAGTCGTTGTGTGTAAAGAAATGTGGTTTCTAATTGGTAGAAATGGCCTGCGTGTCAGTAGCTGTCTGCTGACATTTGCCAATGTGAAGTCTCCTTCCTAGGATCTAGAGATACTTGCTGTCAAAGAACACGAGGTCTTCAGGTTTTCCTGAAAAAATAAATGGATTCCTTATTGTCATTTCACTAATATGATTCATATAAACTAGATTATCTAACTTTTTTTAACTTACTTTTTTTTTTTTTTTTTTTTTTTTTTTTTTTTTTTTTTTTTTTTTTTTTTTTTTTTTTTTTTTTTTTTTGCTTACACCTTCCAACATGCTCCATTGGATGGCTCCTTTCAAGTCAGCAAGAGTTAGCAAGAGTTTGGTTTTTAAAAGCAGTGTGGAACTGAGAAACGATTCTGGCAACACATGATATTTAAACTTAATAAATGGCTTTTCAGTACCCATTTTGGTCTATCGGCTCAACCTAGTTAGTGTTAACTGGACTTGACTTAGCCCTGCAGAGGATCATTTGTAAACTTCATGTCAAGTAATCTTAAATCAAACTCCCCACTTTCGCCTCCTGTGAAAATTTGTGTGAGCAAGTTTAAGACCTGGACATTCAATAAAACCATCAATTTAATACGAATTACACAACTGCTGAAAATGAAGTTCACTTTTGCAGCCATGGATATTCACCATGGAAACCTACTCCAAAAGCATCAGCCCTGCAAAGACGGTCAAGAGACCAGGTTTGCCAGCCCCTCAAAATGCCTCTGAGCAGCACTTGCAATAAAGACTCAAAAGAAGACCCAGTGTGGAAATCGATACCTGGTTTAGCTTTTTCATAACCAAACAAATAAATGTTAACCATGAACAGTACATTATTTATGATGAATAAGTCATTAAACTTTAGTTATAACGTTATTGACACGGCACTCACAAGTAAATGGAGATAAGCACTGATGTGGTTCTTCCTACCATTAGGAGCACATAAACCTGAATAGCCTGCAGCCAAATTCCACCGTTATGGATGTTCTTAAATATGTGAATACACACACACACACATCTGTATTGATTGAAGGAGAACAACAGCGCTTAATGACAAGCGGGACACCAGCTCACACCAGTGGCTCTGGCTCAGCCCTCCTGACAGGACAGGCGCAGGCAGAGGGAGTGCGGAGGATCCTCTCCCGGTACATAAATGCTCCCCACCTCCTATAGCTGTCTGGGGACTTTCTGAGCCAGATGCTGCATCTAGCCTTTTGTCCACAACAGCTACCAATGGGCCTTTCTTCCATAAATTTAAGTACATTTTCTTTTTTCTTAATTGATGATATACTTTGACCTCCATCACCTGAAATAATGAGTTCCTCAACATCTGTGGTGTTAAACTTGCTGCTTAACAGCCTCATTGCCTCTTCTTGACTTCCTACAGGTCTTCCCCTCTGCATCACTTGCAATTGTGAAATTCCCTATAACCCTGCTTTGCAATCCCATTACCAAACTGAACCCCACCAGAGCACCAGCTTAATTAGAGAGTTTTTAAGGTATCTAAAGTTAAAGTGGAATTAAAAATACCATGACAAAAATTTAGTGTACTTTGCATAATACTTGTACAAATCACCACTAAATTAGGTTCCTAGGTTTATACACATGCACATTTACAGGTTTAAGAGCAGTCTAATCCCCTGCATGTATCTGTTCTACCTCCATTTCTTAAAGGTATGGCCATATATGCATTTGTTTTTTAATCAATGAAGTCTAAGAAATTATTCTAGGGCAAGCAGATAATGCTGTAGTAGAGGAATGTTGTGAGGACGGCTTTTCACAGACCTACAAACACACAATGACAACCAGTTCCCCTCGCTGGTAACCAAGCAGCACAGATTTGAGCTTTGCAAATACATCTGAAAGCACACCAGCTGGTTAGAAATTAAACTATTGTCTGAGGCTTTTGCCATTATACGTTTCCTTGAGATACTATATCTCCTAAATGAGCTTACCACGTTTCTGGCTGAAATTAGTTTTATATTAATTGAAATTTTCATCAGCGATTAGCATTTCAGCTCATAGGTCAAGCGTGAAGCATAAAACAAAGTACAGTAGCAACTGGGCTGGTTGACTGGGGATGACAGCGCGTTGGCCATGCACAAAGGAAATAAAAGCAGGTTGCGGTTTGTTTTCAGATGAGGCTGCTCATGACAGCCTCCTCCAACTCAGGCAGTGCAGATTCTCCTGAATTCCAAAATTAATTTGTGGCAAAGGCACCTTCTTCTTTTGTATACTCATTCTCCCTCTTTCAAAGCACAAAAGAATAGCAAAATCATGAGCTTTCTCCTGTTGCTAACAACCAACAGATGCGTTCTAGTAAAGCCACATCTCCTAAGACAAATCCTGCCTCACCTGGCACGTCTCCTGCAAACCAGCTCCTGCCACAGTTCATTTATCCATTCGAGCTCCCCAGCAGCCCCAAAGCCAGGCAGAGCCCTCTTGAATTGGAAACGTGGGCAGGGGATCTGCCAGGCAGAGCTCCTTGCAGGCCTGGAGTCCAATGGGATCATTCATTCAGCACAAAGCTCCGAGAACACAGCATATCCCCCTCCCAAAAGCGTTAAGTGCCAGCTCCTCCAAATCTGCCACGGGAGAAATGCTGCGCTCTATCCAGTAGGAAAAGAGGGGGCAAAAATTTACAGCGCCCAGCACCTAACGGGCTCCATTTGAGCACGGCACGCTCGCGGTGTGGGAGCAACGCCTGTGCCAAGAAAATCATCCGACAATGACAGAAAGCATTGCAGAGCAATAAGGGTTCCATTTTGCGTTAGTGATTTTCACAGCATGAGTTTGTGTTTACTTGAGAGTTCTCTGTGCTAGTAGTGAGGTGACAATAGAACAGAGAGGGGGAAAAAAAAACCCAAAGAACTGCGGATGAATTTAACTGCAGATGAATTACCGCTATAAACAGCGGAAAACAGCTGTTATTCCCACTTGACCCATTAGGGATCAATTTTTTCCTGATGTATGCCAGAGAGGTGAACTCATTCACAATGGACATCTCTGGCAAACACTGTCAAATATCAAACATCCTACATCCGAGCCCACTGCTCCATCCATGCTGTGCAAGAAGCATGCTCACAGCACTTCTCTCCCTTGCGCACTCAGGGCAAGCTCAGCACGTTCCCAAGATCCCGAGAGGAAAATGCTGGTAGGCTTCACACATCAAATTTTAAACTAAAAAAAAAAAAAAAAAAAAAAAAAAAACAAAAGGCGAAATGCAATGATTTAACTACAGACACTGCATGAAAGCATTTAAGGATACAAGTTAAACCCCATCCATGTCCCTGGATGGACAAATTCTGAAATCCTGGGACACCTTGCCTGGACAGGGAGCATTTCCACCCAAGGGACTGGGACAAATCTCAGTTTGGGTTTGCTTCTACAGGAGGATCAGCCACATTTCCCAGTGGGATTTGCAGTCTACCAAAGAAGTACCAGAATTTATTTAGAGTAATACATGGAGGATTTGGCCCAGTTCCTGTACTAGGAAGTCTAATCACTAAAGCAAACATGGTAGCATAAGAGAAGAATGGATATTTCATCCTGATTCCACATTTCCTACTTTCCTTGTGTTTACCTTAGATGTTGGAGTCTAATTTCCTTTTTCCCATGAACAACTTTACAGCTGAAAAATAAACACTAAGCTTAAAGAAAAATAACAATGCAAAAGCCCAGCCCACATACAGGAGACGCTCCTGCTTCACCCGTATTCTTCAGGAGCTGTTACAATCCCAGCGCAGGCATGAGAGAAACTGATGGGACGTGTTTTTGGCTGGGGCCTCTAGGGAACAAGAGTTTATAATCTTAATGGAAGTGCCTGAGACATTCTCCTAAGTAGCATAATGCTCCAATTTAACTGATCATCATTTTGTTTTAACAGCTTCTGTTAATGGAAAGGTTTTGTACCAAGGCTTTCAGGGGAACTGACTTGTTGACAAGGTGAAGATTACCTCTGAGCATGGGCAGCGGTTTTCTGCACTCACTCACGCAGTTCTGCCTTTGTAAGAGAAAAGCATTGCTCAAAACGTGCCAGATCCCAATGATTTTTTAGCTACAACAGTTGCTTCTCTCCATTAATCCTTTTTTTTCCAGAGCATTGAATCAAAGCATCAATCAACTAAACTGAAGGCAGATACCTGACAATATATTGATTATATCTACTGCAGCTGTGAAAGGAAGGGAAAAGACTTTAATTCTGTTTCTCTCTACCCTGGATCCACGTTCATCATCCCTTTCACGACTGGCAAGATGCAGAAAAGAGGTTGTCAGTGATGGCATTATTTTCCGGTGATATTTCAGAAGGTATTTCATTAAACAGATCACATACACAAGTGCTATATTTTAAGGAACAGTAGATGTCTAGAGATACATTTTCACTCCAACCAAGTGCTGGACTTGAGAAGAATGAGGAAGCAAAATGCTCAGCACACACTATCCAAACTGCCTAAAAGCCTGGAAACACATAAGATTATTTATCTATTTACTGAGTGCCAGAAGAAAAGAGTACTGAAGGAAAATAGGTAAAACTAAGTCCATTCCTAGCTGGTGTCTACCAGACAGAAATGCAAGTTGTTCAGAAACAACCTGGAGGTAGTGCCCGCTGTCAATGGGAGTGTAGTCACATCATTACTTTTCCTTTCTCTTTACTCTTGGCGTTTCGCTTTCCATGGGAACAGTAAAACAAACGAACCTAAACCACACTGCCAAATGTCTGGTTCTTGGTCCAAAAGCTGGAGCTGCTACAGTTCCCTGTACGAATACCGAGCACAAACATATCATATTTTCCCCTACCCCAGCTTTGCAAAAACCTGAACCCCACTTTGCTAGAAATGGAAGTAAATATCAATAAATTAGAAGTACAACAAACATTAGGAGTGCAAAATTCTGCTTGAACGATTAAAATGAGGTAAAGTTACATAAAACTGTAAGGAGAAATCTAATGTCAAATGTCAAACACACAGAACCGCAGTCTTCATTACCCATTCTGCCTATGACATGACGTTCTTCAGAACAAGTGCGACTTTTGCTCGCCAGCCCATCTGTAGATGGATTGTACTAATCAATTACATGCACGTTGGGAAAAAGCGTTCGCCATGTCACACACATGAAAACTGTATTATACACTTCGTACACAGCTTCTATAGCATCATACATGTTGTTCTACCTTTTTCTTAAAAATAAAAAAATAAAAAAAATTAAAAATGAGAAATTGCAAATACTGCTGTTCATATTGGTTTTTATCTCATTTGTACCACATCACATTAATAGATTCACTTAATTGCCCTCTGATCGTTTCACATAACTGACTGTGCACCTTAGGAAGACTCACCAGAAAACAGCCAAGTAAACCACAGAGAGGAGACAATTATTAAAGAGACAATAACTGCACAATACCTTTCATGCACTTTACTCTCAAATATCTCTGACTTAACTTCTACTTCTTCATGCTTCCCTGAAGTCAGCGGTGAGCCTACAAAGGTCCCCAGAGCATGGGAAAGACCAGCTGCACGGCTTCACTCCTTACAGATCTGAGCATTTCAAACAGCTCTCCCCAACACATACAAATGCATGTACACCTCACGCTTTTCTTGCTTGTCCAGCCCAGTTGGTGTGTCCGTTAGGTTCATCCCCCTAGGGCAAAGAACATCACTTCTCATATTGCTGAACTGCGTCTGGAAGCCTGATGGATGCTCTTAGGTTTTATCTGAAAAATGTGGCTGTATTATTATAAATAATATTTCATGTTAAATAAATAGCATAGAATCATAGAATAGTTAGCGTTGGAAAGATGGGAAAAAAAACTCTTCAGCGAGGCCTGTTGTGAGGGTAATGGTTTTTAAATAGAGGGAGGTAGATTCAGGCTGGATATAAGGAAGACATTTTTTAGAGTGAGGGTGGTGGAGCACTGGCCCAGGTTGCCCAGAGAGGCGGTGGATGCCCCATCCCTGGAAACATTCCAGGCCAGGTTGGCCGGGGCTCTGAGCAACCTGATCTGCTTGGAGATGTCCCTGCTCCTTGCAGGGGGGTTGGACTGGATGGCCTTGAAAAGTCTCTTCCCACCTAAACCGTTCTATTCATTAGAGTCCAGGTCAGAGGGTGACAGATCAAGAAGGCACAAAGGGAACTCACAGAAAGCCTGGTACTAAACACAGACAACTGCTCAAAACCGGGGCACCAGGGCTGAGGCCAAATCTGCTGCAGTGGGAAGCCACACACTTATCTATAATTCGGTCAGTGAATACTAGGAGAAGAACTCATCCTGTACCCTCCAAATTCTGTTTATTCTACGTGGCAGAAAAGCCAACAGGAGCCTTCCTCATTAGACCTCATACACCTAACTGTGGGTAACCGGAGCTAGCAGGGGATGGATTGAGCTCCTTGACACTCCCCTCTCTACTTTTTGGCAACTGTGTAAAACTCCCAGAGCTTAAAGCATCCTGGTTTTGCAAACAGGCAGAGAAGGAGCTAATGGCCACTCAAGACATGGCAATGTAAAAATGAAAACCACTTCTGCGATTACAGCACATGCCCTTTGAGCTTTTCCCTCCGCTCTCCTTTTTCTCCCTTTATTTAGCTGAAGTTATTTAAAGGACAGATCTCTGTTTAAGCAGCTGCTGCCGCGACTACTCGGCCCAAGCAGCAATTTTAATTAAATATTTGCTGCTGTGTGAGTTTTCTCTCCCCTCCCTGCTATCCTTGTGGATGGCATTTGTTCGTGCAAAGATAAGAGTTCTGCCGAGCCGCCTCTGCCTTCGCCTGCATGGACTCCTGCACTCCAAGCCCCCAGAATGACGTGAAGTCTCCACAAAAATTAATTTTATGATATGAACCGTGATATTTGCTATCAAGAACAACCATCAACAATAAGGAAAAGAAACAAAACTTGCCAGGATTTAATAATCATTATTAAATTATGTCATTTACATAATTAGACTTCAGTGATAACGATGGCACATCTCTTTTATGGCATGGTAAATCAGCAGAGCACTTCACAAAGTGATTTTTTTTTTCCCCTTATCTTCCTTCTCTCCCATCAATAACTGAAAAATAGATCAGTTAAATGATATCACAGCCCACACTAAGGAGGGGCTGGATGGAAATGGAGATGAGTATCACAATGTGAATAAGAAAATTCTGGAAAACTATGGATTTCAAGCTGGTTTCTTAGAAATTTCCTTCTCTTAGAATTTCTCCCTAGTCAGCAGCCAGGTACAGTTATGCCTCTGTAATGCTTTACACTAATTCCCAGTCAGGAATTGAATTTACTCTACCATATGCATTAACAGTAGCTAACCCTGGGAATAGCATTAAAGGCAACTGGGTTGACCAAGTATCAGTAAAAAAACTTGACTTGCTTGGGGAAAAGCTGCTTTCCTTTGTGATATCTCACAAAGCAGATGTGTGTCTTGACTTATCTTCACCCAGTCCAAGCATGACTCAGAGAGTCTCACCTATTTCCCTACTGGAAATGACAGATCCAACTTAATGTGAAAAACCCTATCCATCAGACCCAGTTTGACACTGGAGGAAGAAAGGGTAAAGGGAAAAAAAAAAAGGACTTAAATGCTTTTTGAGCCAAGATGTTTCAACAGTGGGCGCGGACACCCGTGAAACCCCTGCACACAGAAGTGAGAAAGCAGCACGGGATGAGGCGAATTGGGCAAAGTGCTGCGGAGCCGCCCAGAGGAACACAGGGCTTGGAGTGTGAAAAGGAGATGGAGAGAAAAAGGTGTTGGGGAAAAAAAAAAAAAGAGGCAGCAGGAGGAGTAAATGAGGAAATTAGAGCAGGCACCAAGAAGCCCAGTACAGCTATGTGGTACAGCTGCCATCAAATGCAGATGAGCAAGTCATGGATCCTAGGGGAAGGCCAACACTGTCACAATCGGAGGGAGGGATCAGCGCTGTGCGGAGACAGGCAGGGCAGGGGCTTGGGGAGAATTTGTGAGGCTGGACGGTAACTCTCCAGGAAAGAAAGCAAAGAGAGACTGGGCCTCAAAGCACCAAGCAGGGAACTGGAACTCCTGCGCTGGCGACGGCAGTCTGCGGGGATCAGAGAGAAACGCAGCGCAGCGAGGCGGAGCGCAGCAGCGAGTTCTTCTTTAGACAGAGAACTTCAAACCTGCCTGAACTCTCTAAGCTGACAGACACGGGAGGAGGTTATTTCAATAAGAAAGACTAATAGCACCAAGTAAATTTTATTTATCTATATACAAATGAGAAATATTAAGATTGCACAAGCTAATCAGTTGCATCAGGACACTGGTACAAGAGGACTCAGCCCTCACTTACTCTAATCTACACCAGACTGTATCCTCTGAGGTCAGGACAGATGCTCCTGACCAACAATGTCTTCGCTGGCAAAAAAAAACCCAACGACAACAACAACAATGTGATTTTCTGTTTCCATTGGAAACCTATCAAATTCCACTCATGCACCAGATCTCTTCCATGTCTTTCCAGCCAGAGCAGAAGCAACCAGTAAAGCAAAGCAGGGCTGGGATTGGGGCCGCTCTCTGTTACCTATCTCAGGAAACATTTTTTGTGAGGGTTTATTAACGATTTGTATGGCTTATAAACATTACCAAAGAACTGCAGTTAAAAAAAAAAAAAAAAATTTCCAGGTAGAATCCCACCTCTAATAGACTTCATCAAAATCTGAGCACTGTCAGGTTGGAAGCACCAAAATAAGGACAAACAAGTTTCCTCATTAGGAGTTTTAGGACTTAAGACCTTTCACAGCTGGTAATCCAGGTTTAGGTTTCTGTTTCCTAATTTTGTCTGCTTTTCTTTTGTAACAGTATTCCTAATTTTGCAACTTTTGCTTTATTAGAGTGAAAGTCGCTTTCATTCTCAACTTGTCTAATGTTTGAACGGGCTCACACCAACTTGTCGGGCATGAGGAACACTGCTTTTGCACTCAAATAAAACAGCATTTTCAACAAATACTTTAAGCCTCTATAATCCCGGATGAGTTTGGGCATCCCAAGCATTTGGGAGTGGCTCGTTCTTGCTACAAAACCAGCTCCGGGGCTGCTGCGGGCCAGGAGGAACCATCCCAGGAGCTGCCTGTTACCTCTAGCACCGCGTCTCCTTCTAAGAGGGACAATCCAGGACTCGCAGAACATGTGCCAGGGCAGAAAAGGCTGAGCCTAACTCAACACCTGCTTAACACGACAGCTCAGCACTCTGTAAAACAGCTGAAGGTGAAGCGTACACCCCAAAATACTCAGCCCAAACCCACGCCTTTGCTCTGGGGCTAACCAGCGTCATTGCAAGCCTCTCAGCAGCAATTTAGCAATGAAGAGTCAGGAGGGTGGCTTTACGTGTCAGCAGAAAGCCAGCACTGCCTTTGCTCCAGGCTTTGCAGAGATCAGGAGGTGAAACACAACCTGCAGGGAGGAACGACACTGACCCCATCCCAAAGTCATCCCAGTTTCCCTACAGGCGACCGAGCCTCCCGTGGGTGCCACGATCCCAGCCTGGCCGCCAGCCCACGTATCGCCCACTCAAACAGGTCTGCCTGTAAACGTTTTGCTAATCCTGAACCACAAAAAGGCTTGAAATATCTGTCAATCACGCTGCCTCCCCGCCGTCCTCCCCACAGCCCTCGCGGCCTTGCTGGGAGGATTGCTACTGAGAGCGCCAGCACTGCCAATGTGCTGCGGAAAATTAAACCCCAGCACGGAAACAATAGCTATTACAAAGTGTGTAATCAGCGGGAGATGGGATGAATGTTTGTAATTCCAAGCCGTAGAAAGCATTTTTTAAATGCCTTCAGTCTCATCCATACATCTTTAATATTTTGCTGCCTAATAGTTGCATTTTACGGCTAGGCCATAATTTTCTTGAGTTACGAATTTTTACAGTATAATGTCGAGCTAAGTACAAACTTCTCACTATAATGTCAAGCTATAAGGTAAAGTCAAGTAAACATTTGTACCAATTACATGCCCAGGAGATTTCATAACATCACAGAATTAACAAGCAGCTCAGTAAATTATATATCACTTGATCTGCAATCGCTACATCTCCAGCAAAGAGCTTGGCTTCATCCACAGCAACCCTGACACGACGTGTCAGCGCGTGGTGCAAACCTGCCAGGCAGTTATTGTGCACTAATATTAGCCACCACCTTGTCTAGTAGCGTTTCTTTTCCAAGAACTAAAGCACAATTTTCCTCCACTTTCTTTTAAGGAGAAAACACAACCACAACTAGTGAAAAAAGGCAGTTTTGTCACATCTTGCGATTTGTGCTAAACACCTTTTCCACTTTCCTTCACTACAGAGCAACTGTTCAAAGGGACTAGCTTGGTACAAAGGTGATTAAAAGTCTTAATCACAAATGGGCGTCTTGAAACATTCCAGTGTCGCGTGTTTAAGTCAAGCAGGGAAATGCAGGCTGCCTGCTGAGGGGAGTGGTGTGCCCAGCCAGGGGGAGCCAGGATTCTTGCTGGAGACATATGCTACCAGAGCAGTTGGTCTGGCACAAAGCTCATTCAGCGCCCTGACAATCACTTTGATAAAGCATAAGCCAAAAGCTAACTGCCTCTCCTGTTGAAAACTTCAGGCACGAGAATGGTTCAAAAGCTTTCCAATGAAGAAAATGCATATTTCTATAAAATATCTCTTTATACACTACTTCAGTGATGGCAAGGTCAAAGCGATTACAAACGTCAACTCAATGAAGTATTTGAGCATGGCAAGAAGTTGCCAAAGCAGCTGCTGCGTTTCGACTCAGAGGTGAGCGCCCTTTAATGCTTGCTAAAGTGATTTCCGACAAAACCCCTGTGATTTGTCGGGCCACAACTCAAAACACATAACACGCTTAAAGGACTCGCAGATTCATCACCCGCTACTTCTCTTTTCTGAGCAGCACCCAAAAAAAAAAAAGGAGATAACACTCAGGCACCAGCTCCTTTTGCACCTCACACCAGCTTTCAGGCAGACTCTTTACCACCTCGCATGTGAGGCAGCCCGAGCCACCCAAACCGCGCGGCAGTGGGGCTCCGGGCTGGAGACGCTGCTCACTGCGACCCTTCCAGGGGTGAGCTGAGCCTCAGCCTTGGTGTTGTACCTCTAAAAAGACAGAGACAGAGCCTGAGACGTCAATAAGTTGTAACAACAGTTGGGTCCTTTCTGACCTAGGAATTTATATTTTTATTTAATTTTGCTGGCAAATTTGATCCTCCTTCTAATCCTTTCGGTTGCTGCAGTGGAACTGCAGCTCTGAACAGAATTGACCTTATTGCTCAATATTATTTTCTTTTACTAAATAACTAATTTATACCATGGAAACTCTACAGCCATCTGCCAAAAGGTGCATAAACCATCCATATTGTAACAGAGTCTATTAATATGTATTAAAAGTCACATTGCAGTTGACATAAGCCATTCCTGTACATGAATATGAAAAATATGACTATTATATTTAAAACTTTCAAGTAATCATGCATCACTGATTTTCTCGCTCTGAGTTTTTAATTTAAACCTTTGAATGTTTCATAGCAGCCTCATCAAGCCAAGATTTCTGATGCCTGCAGAGCCGAGACAGCCCATTACAGTAACAACAAGAAAACGAAAAAAGAAAACAAATAGGAACTTGTCCTTGGAGGAAAAAAAAAAAATAAAATAAAAAGAAAAGAGTAAAAATGAAATTAGTTTTACATCCAAGTAAAATTAAAACCACAACAGTGAGAAATAGTGTGCATGCCCTTCCCTTGTTGCTTCATATTATATTGGTCATAGTGCAAGCGGGGTATAACACAAATCTGTCCAAAAGAGCACTGATGCCCAGCAGACAGAGCAGCTTTGACAGATGACGTACACAGAACAGACAGACTGGAGGTGACTTCTGAATCAGCCTGTGTCCATAACAGAGCTGGTCCTGGTGAAAGCTGTCCAGATAACAGGTCCAATCCAGCTCACTAGAACAGCTTTGCCTTCTGCAGAGTGCAGGAAGCATTTCACTTGCAGTTTTAGGGCTTTTACTCAGCATCGCTTATTTAAAACATTGGGACTCATCAGCCTGAAACCTCTGAGCCAGTGAAGCCCAGAGCAGGAGCACAAACTCCCAGCTCTCCCCAGAAATGATTCCCTGCAGGACACCAAGACCTCCAGGCATCTGACATGATTGAAATCAATATTTTGAGGGATTTGGATGCTCTTTTCACATTAATACTATAAGCAATCTGTGTGCCCAATCTCTAGTGGTAATTTGAAAATCCCATAGTGGGGTTTTGGTTTTCTTTTTTGGGTTTGTGTATTCTCCCCAAGCACTGAGGAAGCAGATCCACTTATGAAAGCATCTACTAGACTTGCCAAGCTGTCTTTTCCCATCTCTAAGTTACCTTGCATGAATGTTAATCATAGTCATTACATAGTTCATAGTACTAAATGCTTACCTTCATTCCAACACACACCCCCACCAAGAAAAAACAAAAAAAATTAAAAATGGGTCAGGAGAGAAAATGAATAGAAGTCGCAAAATGGGAACCTGTTTGATAAATATTTTTTTTCCAGAATTGCATGTCTCTTCCCCATTTGGCCACATTCTTCATTTCCAAACTATTACAACCACCTCTTCATATAATTGCTTTCAAAAGTCATGCTAAGAGAAGCGCAGTGCTCTTCCCCATTAGGTAGATGGGAAGCCGACCGACAGATTATTTTTTTTTTCAGCAAATACAGAGCTTGGTATGGGTATGGAGATTTGAGGTAAGTCTAAAATCTCAAGTTGTTCTGTATTCTTCCTAGTGCATGTGTGTGCTCCTGGAGCTCTCCACCACATCAAACATGCACAGGTAGGTAGATGTGTATGAACGTATGTAGGTATCGGTGCCTGAAAGCAAAAAAAGAGACTGAGGTGCACAGCAACAAACTCCTCCTCTTGTCCTCACCAGAAACATTTAATTACAACTGTCAAAAGCAGTGAGGCAAGAGCACTGTCATGCATTGCTGCCTGGTCTCCACCCCATCACAATCAGCAACTCTTCTAAGGTAAGGTGACAACACCCAAAATGAGGGAATTCAGTGTATTTATGCCAGAAGAGTTGCCCTAAGCATCTTTTGATTCACACAGGTCATAGCACGCTCAAAGGGGAACATGGCTCTCACAGAAATGCACCTTTTCTATCTGCACCCCTTCCCAAGGAAGATTTCCTAGAAAAGTGATGTGTGGGAGAGATTCTGCTTTGTCCAGTTTACTTTCCTACTCCTTCCAGGCCCTTGTGTGATGAGCAACACCCTCTGCAGCACGAGCACAGACCTTTTAAACAGCTTGTCCTGATAACAATATTTCACTGATCTCATCTCATCCCAACGGATCCATGGGATGTCAGGGATTCTCGTAAAACTAGAAAGAATCAAGTCCAATTCAGTGACTATCATAAACCATTAAAAAGAAAAAAAAAAAAAAAAAAAAAAAAAAAAACAAAAAAAAAAAAAAAAAAAAAAAAAAAAAAAAA
>WHYT01017481.1:702353-713081 GCA_009806455.1 Tetrax tetrax | reverse complement strand
TTTTTTTTTTTTTTTTTTTTTTTTTTTTTTTTTTTTTTTTTTATGTTAACTGTGATAAATCTGTCTCTTGTTTTAATTATCTGAACAAGATCTTCTAGGAGGACTTGCTTCCTGGTTTAGAGATGCTTCAAAATATAATGTAGATGATTAAGTAAATGATACAAGTCATTAAAAGAGTCTATTAATCTAATTACCATTTAAATCTTATTCTTCATATTATATATCCAGATCTCCGTATCTTATTCTGTATTATTCAACTGATATTTCTAGCATGTAATCCTACGACAGGTTAAAGATATTAAAAAAACACTTATCTCTATCTGACATTTACATATGTGCAAGTCTGTAATTTTTACAATAAATCAGCTTGAACGACAGTCACTTACACTACTGCATCACGAGCAATCTGCTGCTCATGGGGTTTACCCCTCCCAAGATCTGAACTTTCTTCTAACCCCAATTTGAAATGAAGATGACTAACTCCAGATGATGGAGCTTCAGAGGTCAGAGCATTTAGAAAGAGAGTGACCATGTGTTTCACAAACAATATACAATTGTGGTGTGGGCTATAGCAAACAAAGTCACAGGAGCAAACTACAGCAAAAACCCAGATGACGTAAAACAAAGTCTCTGGTGCCTCAAAGCAGAATTTCAACAAAAGTAAAAAACCTGCAAGTCTCCGATCTTCTCATGAGTCCTAATTTTATCCCAGCCTTTCTTCAGGAGTCCCTGAATAAAGCACTATTGGCATCGAAAATGCTGCAAATAAAATATTGCATTTAGTGCTGAAAGGTGAGCTGGGAAAAGGGACGAGGACAACAGAAACAAGTTTTTCTAAGGACATGGAGAATTGCCGCAATTTCAAGACTGAAATATATTCATTGCTATGAATCTATGAGGTTGAAATTACCTGAAAAACTAATGTACATGTAAGAGTCCAGACTACAAAATAAAGATGTTTACTTCCAGTTTATTCTTTATTCCAAGACAATCCTGTGCAGTTTGTGCCCTGCTTCCTTTGGTGACCTAGCACCTACTAAATTTTCCACAGCGGCACACAGCCAACGCAATCTGCCATTTTCTACACAGGCCACTTCTGTCTAGGCTAACGTTACACCCAGCTTAGTAAAACCAAAGCTCCTCAGCTCTTTCTTCAGGCTCCATGACCTCTCACTCTTGCCATTTCAGATGGGCAACGACCATTTTGATCTGTAATGCCAGAGATGATTTGGGAGGATTCACTTGCATCTCAAAATAATCTAAACCAAAATAAAAATATCTGCAGCAGTAACTATGATACGGAAAGGGCAGAGGGCTAGGAAAGGGAAAGATGAAGCAGGAGATTTCCTCCTGTAATATAACAGACATCGCTCTTAGGAAAAAAATACAGGCCAGTAAAGAACTCGAACATTCTATCACCACATTCATGACAAAATTGTAATCATACAGCATTTTGCAGTGTTAGTTGAAGCAATCCATAGGACAGATACACTGCAAGAAAACTAATTTAAAATGGACATGTGCTGAGGAACCTTTGGAGAAATGGATGGACGAATCAAGAGACATCACTTTATGAATTCAGCAGGAGGATGAAGTATGTTTTTTAAAGTATTCAGTTCCTACACCTGAAGGAGCACCTTCGTGTAGGCTTGCTTTTCTTTTATTTAAGACTTCAGATGTTACAGCCAGCCTGGGTAACCCTGGCACAAACAGCATATCAGCAGCAAAACCAGAATTGCACCAGAGGCACCTGACATTGCACTACCAGAGCTGGGGCATTGGTCACACACCCCAACATCGCCCGTGCTCGCTGCCGGGGCCAGGGTGCTCTGTTGCTCTGTCACATGAAGCAGCAGTAGCAAAGCAACACCCTCTCAATTCTCAAAAAAAAAACCAAAACCAAACAAAACAAAACCAAACACCCCCTTCCCCCCAAAAAAACCCAAAAAACAAAAAAAGATTGTAAAAGTGTAGGTAACACGTAAGAAATACGTTAAACATCTTTTGAATCACAAAACATGAGCTGATGTTGCAGTGGGTTACAGAAATCCACTGTATCGAGAGGTAGACTTGAATTCATCACTAGGATGCCTCCAGATAGATAGGTAACACTGTGATTAATTTTAATCTATCAGAATAATGTTTAAATATTAACAACATTCATCTCCGAGTTCATTTAAATTATTAACACTTGATTATCTATTAATTGATTGTATTATTTTTTCATCAAGTGCTGGAGTTTCTCCCTAGGACTCCTGCTACTCCAGCTCCTCCTACCACACCGCAATCACCCACAGCCCTACTCACAGTGGTAAACACAACACCTAGGCACGAGAAATTAGCATTTGTATCTCATCCGTGTCAGAAACCCGGACTTTCTAAAAAGTCTGTTTGTGTGAAAATAAAATATCTTTCATTCTAAGGTTGTATCACTAGTGACAAGTTAATTTTGCTGCTCGATGTACTACTGCGTACAGACAAAACCCAGGCCGTCAGAGAACGGCGATCACCTCACCAGGTCTCTGCTGTATCGCAGATCTGTCATTGTACAAACTTAACAGCCAATTTGCTTTTCTTGGTAACAAAATATTTAATTCTACAGAAAGCAAAATGTGCAGTTTCTTTCAGGGGAGATCACGTATCTAATAAAGTATTTTCTTTAACCTGGATGTGAGAAACTTATTACTTGAAAATGCCCAGATGCAAAATAGTGTAAAACCATAACGTCACCCTCTACGTGTCATGATAGCTCCAGTGCAATGAGCTCCATTCAGATTATCAAAAATGAAACAGCTATTTTCCCAGGATTTTGCCATCATTGCATTCAGCAATCCAAAGCAGATGGACCAAAAAGGGTGATGTGGAATTCCATGGTATTACGGACAGCGAGGCAGGGCAGCAGCTGCTCACCAGGCATCGAGGACTGTGCTGATGCCAGGCAGAGACCAGGACCCTGCAGCAGGACCTGCACTGAGCACTCACTGCCAGCTCCAGTTTTAGGAAAATGGCAAAGGTGCCATTGGGCTCTAGCAACCAAAAATTCAGTCCTGAGATCCACAGGGAGCAACTTGTATAACATGAAGCTTGAATTATAGGCAAATTTATCCCATTATTCATGATTACTGGTTATTCATAATAAAAAAAAAACCCAACTTTTGTACCTTATTCCCCCATCTTAAAACCCCGTTTTCAACACCGATTTTCACATTGCTGCTTATCTTCACCAGCAGAACTAACACCCCACTTACAGGGACATACAATTACCTACAAAAACCAATGATCATGGCATTTCAGTGTTAACTAGCCGGGTTTGGTTATGACTGGGCTCTGAGTAAGACTAAGACACAAAGACGACTTTATATACGTGTATGCAGATTCTGCTCCTTTTCCATGGAAACACTCCACAAAACTGCATTCATATGCAATTTTAATGTCAAATGCTTGGTATTAAAGGACAATGGGCAGTCGATGTTTTTAGCATACTCACTTTGAAACAAATATGAACACCACATCAGAACAAAATCAAATCTGAAGTGAGAATTTGAGACAGAAGTTTGCATGAAAAGTGACTTGGAAGGATGAAGGAATGACATAACCATCCAAACACAAAAGAAAAAGGGCTGTGAAGGTGAAAGGGGGGACAACAAATACCTTCAAGTAAGAACCTGCAAAGCTGATCCCTCTCACCTTGGCTACTGTTGTCATATTACAAACACGGCATTCTCCTTACAGCTCCTGGGCCACCACAATCCTGTATGGAAAATGCCTCTGGGACACTTTGTACACATAGACGGCTCAATGCTTCTCTTTCCCCATCCAGCACGGCCATTCTTCTGTTCATCACACATTTGAAATGTACTGAAAAAACAAGTTATCGAGGTCTGGGCCAGCTTTAGGAAGAAGTTAGCCCAAAGCCAGAGTGCATATCAGAAGCCAAATAATGCTCCTGATGGGTATCTGTCCCTCAGGACACACAGTGACATGTCACAGATCTGGGAGCTGCTGAGGAATGAAATGGGCCAGAAGCAACGCTCAGATGACCTTTACATTTGTAAATTAAAACGGTATGAGTAGAGAGCAGAGAGAGGACTTTTTGAGTTACAGCATATTAAAAGCTTACTGACACTGAAGTCATAAGAAATAATGAATATTTAACTTCTAGTTCATATTAAAAAACCTATTAATGTTTTATTTTGTCATCCATAATGAAACAAGAAATTAAGCTAGTGATTCCTAATGATATATACGGTGCACTTGCAAAATTGCTGGACCTAAGCAAAGGCTCCCTTAGTAAGGACGGGCAGGAGCGGGCAGCTGACGTCCACGTGAGCCTGCGGTTGGACTCTACCAGCTCCATTCACAAACCAGGGCTTCCCCTGCACTCCATGAAATGCTTGTGAGGGCAGAACGTGAGCTCAGAAAAGGATGATGTGGATTACAAATCTCAAATCTGACCTTGTCACTGAAGTCCTTTGCTTTCCCAAATCATTGTGGACTTTCCATTGGATACACAGGTCTATTCTAGTAACAATACATTTAGTAATGGGCTGAAAGCACTATTTAAGCCTTATTTTGAGGTGTATTTATTCCAAATTTGCCAGGAAATCCAGGCTTTTCATTACCAACAAAAGGATGCTTAAATCAGCCCTGCACCAGTTCAGAAGTGTTACACGGAGGTTGAACAGGAGAATTGACAATGTCTGTGATCCTCTAAAAATGATGAATTAAAGTGCACGAAACCCAAGTAATATGAATAAGTATCCAGGATATTCAGCAAGGTGAAAGTATTGGAATTCAACACTTTGTAAGAGTCAAGTGGGGAACGCCATCTGCTCCTGCATAGCACTGTGAGCTCGCAGCTTCCACACTCAGTTGGCTTTCCAGTGCAGATGAAATGATACTAGAAAACCAGGATATAAGTGAAAGTGACCACAATGTGGGTTCCTGACACTCCCTGCTGCTATAAAAAATGAGGAACTGGAAAGATTCAAGACGTCACGGCTTCAGTCTGGACACAATTGGCAGGACCTACATGGCACATGCAATAAAACACAACTGAGATGGAAAACCCAGGATTTTCCTTTCTGGAGGAATCACTGACAATGACCAAAGAAACAGAAGTTCTCCAGTGATTCCTTCCTCCTATTTCTCCACACAATCTGACAGACGTGATAAGGTCACACTGGTCACATCGATACTGACTCAGTGCAACCTCCCACCTCTGCAGCACAACTCCTCACCCCTACCCATCTCCTCACAGCTTCACCGAGTTCATTCTGCCAAAGGGAGCAAAAGCACTCACTGTTTCTTACTTCTTCAGTGCTTTTCCCTCTTCTCATTCTACCAGGACCCGTGCAACGAAAAATGACATGCCACTGGAGAATGACTCCGACTTGCTGAAAATCCACGGCTGTGTGGATAAGCAAGCCTGGGAGACAGGCCTGGATGTCAAATTATAACAATTTTACTAAGTTGGGTTGAGCTAATAGAGGTTTTACTCCAGCGTGCTTCCCTGCTATACTGCACATTCATTTATTACATGACAGGACCTACAAGTGCAGACCTACTTTGCATATACTATTACTCATCAAGAGCATTTAGTAGTAAGACCCTCTGGAGAGCGTATTATGAAAGATTATGGACTAATTTGGCCAAAGACGTCCCTGAAGAATACTAGTGCTTCAGTGCAGAGGACAGACATGACTGCTGCTTTAGCCAAAGACAAAAGAGTTGAGGAAGACGAGTGAAAGGGTTAAAGCTCTCTGCTTTGGACTCTCTGCAGACTGAACTAGTCACTAATCTCTAATGTACTAGTGAGTCAACATTTGCTTTAGCCTCTTGCACAAAAAGAGTCTGAAATGTTTCTTCTAAATCCAGTTCAATTTTGTTTCTTAATGCTAAAACATCTTTATTTCATAATATACCAGTAGTCTAATTAATATTTCATGCTTATGACTTAGGCTCAGTCTCACAATAATAAATTCTCAAAAACAACTTCTACAGGACTCTGGTTAGGACACTTAACCTTCCCTTTTGATCTATGTAGTGCACCTCTGGTTTGCAATGGATTTACGTCAATGTTTCCATTACCACATGTGGACCTTCACTGTAAATTAAAAAAGAAAAATAAATGTATCATTGCCTCTACAAATGGAGTGTTTATTTCCTCTCCATCTTCTCATGTGTCTCCTCTGCACTTCATGCATACAAGGCATAAAGTACAGAGCAATTTTCAAACACAAAGTTTCTGAATTTAATCTAAATTAAGCCCAATGTCCAATTTGATAACAAATTCCAGAATATAAGTATTCACACTTGCTAAACGCAGCATGATTGTTATTACGTACCTAAGAATCTTGATGTGATAGTGTTAACTGATGCTTGCCAACAGATTTTTCTTCTATTCTATACATAGAATACTTCTGATACAGCTATACGTGGTTGCTCTGTTTGGCCTTAGGCTAGAATTTAAAGGTCAATCTTTCAAACTATTTCTTCCCATTATAAATGTTTCTACTGGGAAAACTGAAGAAGGCTTTCTTTCTCATTCAAAAATCTTTGAATTCAAGTCACAGAGCTAATAAATACGTCTTGAATTCATTTAGTTTCTGGAAATAACAACTTGGTTTGTACAGCAACACACGTCACTCTTGTATGGCTTGTGACTTCAGAAAGTTAAGTTTCTGAACTTTAAAGGACTCTTCCATAACAAGAATCATCAAACAGTCATTTTTTTTCCTAGTCCTTTTCCATAGTCTTTCCAACTGCAATTGAGGGAGATTACTATGGTTGGAAAGGTGTCATCCGTACTCTCAGGCACTCTGATAAAGCACATTCAGATTTATTTCCAAGTCTAAGATTGAATAAAATCACCTTTCTGTAGTCCAGAAGCATCCTTCAAACCCGTCTCTTCTGGGGACACAACAGTGTGTCCTCCTTTTACAGGAATCAACTCTGAAAATTGGGCTAAGCTTTCCACACCGCCAGAGCCAATCTGGGGCACTAGGACAAACTCGCAGAGCCCATGGAAGCCAGCGAGGCCAGTGCACACCCGTGGAGAGCCTGAAATCCTCTGAGGGCACACGTTGAGGTGCAACGGCACAGCGACCGCCCCGGCTGCTTCAGAGGCCGTGCTGTGGTGAGGAACTTGGGAGCCCTTGCAGAACTACATATTCAATTCACTCTGTGCACAGTCTGCAGTTAGGAGGCGAGAATCCTGTGGTGTCAGCCACTGCTTTCATCAAATACAATATTTTTATTGTTTTTTTCAAATGCAAAAGCCTGTACAAGGAAGCTTAAAGCTTGCTTTCTGTAACCAGTAATGCAAAAAATCCTAATCACACTGATGCTCATGGAAAATGAGGTGAATTCTTTTAGAAAAAAAAAAAACAATTCGCAGTCACTGAAATCCTCCCTCATTTTTCAGTGTTATTTGCTTAGCAATAGGTCTGACCCGGCCTTCCACAGATAAATGGAAAGAACTCATTGATCTAATGGCATGAAAATATCTCCATTAATATGAAAACCTAAATATGCCAGCGTGGAGCATTTTGAAGATAGTTTTATCCTACTGAATCTGGTTATCCAACTGGAGAAATGTCAGCAGTGTATTAAGCAGACAGGAAAGCTGGAAGACTCATTAAGTCACGTTTACACTACAAGAACATGCAAAATTGACTATTTTCCAGGATCATTAAAATAAAACTTAATTACAGAATTCAGGTTTATCTGTGTCATCCAATGTCACAATACTTCAAGAGAGATGATGAGGGGAAAAGGCAAAAAAATCCCCAACAACTGCATTTAGTGTCACAGCAGCATCTGCATTATTCATCATCAGTTGTGCAATGACAGATCCAAAATAATTAGTATTACTCACATTAAGTTATGCGATTCCCCTGCTTAAAAGATGAACTGCAAAGAAATGCAAACTAATTATAAGCCGGTCACATGCTCTGCTGCTGATGCACAGCCACCTCCGACCAACACGGCCACGAGCGCTGTCCTGGTGCCCGCGCTGGCTGGAAAGCTGCATCACTTCAAACCTCTGGCTTTGAGTAAAGAGGAAAACCAAACCTCGTTAATACCCTATAGTGACAAAAATGCAGCTATCAAAACAGAAAAGGCAACGAATGAAAAGTTCAGGTGTGTACCTTGCAGCTTCGTCAAACCTCTGACTCTACATTTTAAAATAAATAAAGAAAAAGAGGAAATTTAAATATTTGTCTGCTTTAACAGTCAAACCTCAAAACCACAGAATAAGAAAATTCACCACCATAAATCTTTCTCTTCCTTCTAAACACAAGCAATGTGTACCCATTCCTGCTACTTAATGTACACATCCAACACAGCAGAGCAGCCCTAGGTACCAAAATGAGCAGCACTGGACACGTGGGAGTCCTGCAGCTCTCCAGGGCAGCCAAAACCTCTCACTAACCCCCTGGATTACCTGACACCATTCGGCATGGAGGACAGCCTCACCGTAACTGTCTTTGCACAGAGGCTGAGAGAAGGAGATAGAGACAGAAATCCAAGAGAGGTTTGGGAGGTTTATCCTGCCGGGAAATAGGGAAAGGCTTAAGATGGATCCATAAGAGCTGCATAGTGCAGTTCACAGGGGACAGAAATTCACCTTATAAGCTAAGAAAAAGTATAAAGTATATATACTCTGAGGGTTTGATTGCTTCCCCACCCCACCTTACAGAGTATATATATTTTTTTTTCCTTCTAATTTTCCTTCAGCTGTCACAGACATGAAAATTTAGTCACATCTTACCAGAAAGACAGGTTTCTGTTTCATCTCAAGATGCAAGCCCTGAAGCGTTATTGAATGGGTTTTCCCCAAGAAAGAATTTACCCCAGGCAAAATTGCTCTTGCTTGTATTTTGTAAAGGAAAATATTGGTTTACCACTGCAAAACACACACCTGTGGAACATAGACAGACATGCTCCACATGAAGACCTGGATTTCAGGGTGGAGACTGACAAGAATATGAAACACTTTAATAGCAACAAAGGAATCAATATCTAAAATTAAAATTGATTCTGTGATTGGTAAACATAATATTCCCCTTCTTTCCCAAACTCAGGGCAAATAACGCCATTTTACAAACTTTGTGAAATAAGTCACAGCATTTCTTCTGTCCAGTCACACCTAACAGCAGATAGCAAGAAAACTTACACTATTTTCCACACAGTCTCATACACAAGTAATACATACCGACACTCACAGCAATATGTATAATATTCATTGGCACACATGCCCATTTTCCCCAGCACATCCTCTTATTGCAACCCAAAAACGTGCTGGGACGTACTCAAGGATTTTGTCCCTCTGCCTCAGATCAGATGAAGGGAGAACTTTACTTGCACTGGCTGCCACAGAGCATCCTGCAGAAGAAGGGAGTTCATCCAAATTTGGGGAGATTTAGATGATGGTATGTCAACTTGAATTCCTGTTGTAATGTTTATGAGAAAATAACTTTTTTTTTTTCTTTTTAGGTGCATTTTTCTGCCCTCCCCAGTTTCAACCACCGTTAAGCAATGACTTACTTTCCCTCCTCACCCTTCCTCTCTTCTCCTCTCCACCTGTCCCACATAAACCTCTACGTGAGAATTTTCCAGTAATAGGAATTGAATACGTACATTTTATTTAAGCTTCTTTACCCTGAGCCTTCATGACAACAATCTAGGACAGTCCCATTAAGTGTGCTATCTCTACAAGCACCTCTGTTTGAAAAGATAATTAACAATTACTTTTACTTACTGTCCATATAGTGACAAAGGTAGAATGACCACTAAGGTAACACGAAAGTTAGCAAGAGATTCAAGTTGACTTCAGCAGAGTTTGGATCCCTCCTCCATACGGAATTGCAAGACAACCTTCAAAATCTGGAAACATATATAAATGGATTCTTCCTGGTTTACTTTTCTCTCAAGGTTCAAAGGATCAAAAATGAATAATTGAACACAGAAAGCAAAAATATATCAGTGCACCCAACCAAATAGAAAAAAATCAGCAGAGGTTCCTCAAATGTGGATCAGAAAATATAAGAAATAACCATGAAAGACACTGCCTCAATGCACAGCTCTCTTCACTTATTGAAAAGACAGAAAGAAGCTGCTTGCACTCAGAAGGAGGCAAAAAAAGGCTGTCAGTCAAAACCTGGCACGTTCCAAAGCAGCTGAACGCCGAGCTCATTAGGCGTGGGCGCCCGCACATTCCTGGTGGCTCTACCTACTCGTGCCAGCTGAGACAGTTCAAGGTTGCAAATGTTTGTGGTGGGATACTCTAAAAATCTGATAAATGCTGAAGAGGATCTGCTTTTCAGCAGATGAAGTTAGTGTTTTCTGAAAGGGACGTTCCTACAGAGCATCCAAATTCAGGTTCTTCAAAACTGAAGCACTCTGTACCAGAAATACACTTTGTAAAGAAAATCTGTTTATTGAATCAGCAAACAACTGTCAAAAATCAAAATCCTGTGCAACCAAGATGACAGAAATGTTAAAAGGAATTGTTCCATATTTTATATGTATTTTAACAAGCAAAAAGCACCAGTCACTTGAGAATACACTCGGGTCTCTCAGTTCTGCATTAGTTTAACATTTGCCACCTCAGCTCTGCCCCATCGGCACGCTGAGCTACTAAGAGACGTCAGGCATACCTGTGCCCTAGGAGCCCACTGTTTGCGGGCAGAGAGAGGAAAAAAAAAAAAAAAAAAAAAAAAA